>JAAAKG020151109.1:0-58972 GCA_010014905.2 Druon quercuslanigerum
AAAATAAAAATTAAATTCTATTTCCGTATTTTTTCGATTTTTTGTTCCGACTCTGTTTGCAAAAAATGGTTTTAAAATATTAAAAAACATTTTTTTTTTAAACTCTGTTCTTAGCATACTCAAAACATCCACAAGAAAAGATTATGACCATCACTGTAGACCAAAATAATTTTGTAGGACCATTGGACCACAGTCTGGACGCAAGTGTAACTTTTTCGTACAGTTTCGTACGGTTGCACTGACTGTGCGTCTGCACAAGAGTAATTTTTTTACATTGAAAATTCAAAAAAAAACAATATAGACTATTCCTTTTTACCATTTTTAACTTTTTGAATCAATTCTTTTGTATTTTTAGGACACATTAAATAAAAATAGCGTTTTTGTATGTTTGAATTTTCTCATTTTTCATCCCTCCGAATAATTCAACTTTTTGGAAGTGATTAAAGTGGCGTATTTTTTTCTGATTCTCCAACATCTCATCTTTGAAACCCTAGGAGAAATTTAACAACAAAATAAAAACAAAAAAAAAATAAAAATTAAATTCTATTTCCGTATTTTTTCGATTTTTTGTTCCGACTCTGTTTGCAAAAAATGGTTTTAAAAATACTAAAAAACATTTTTTTTTCTCTGTTTTTAGGATACTTAAAACATCTACAATAAAAGATTATGACCATTACTGTTGACCAAAATAATTTTGTAGGGCGTAGGGCACATCTTAAACTTCATGGGGGCCACTGGACCCCAGTGTGGACTCGACTAGTGCTGAAATATGTGTGGACTTGTAGGTTAGGTAGGTATAACAAACATTTGTTTTAGATTAAGCAAACCTATTTGGTCAAATTAACTAAATATTTGGTAGCGCAACACAATAGCTTTTTAGACTTTACGAAAATATTGTAGAATATACAAAATAGTTTTGCTGACCGATCCTCGGCCCTACTCATCTAATCTCTGTTGGGTCGCAGTTTGAGCCATCCCAAATTTTTTCGAAACAAATAAAACGCTGAAATCCACCATATTGAAAAAGTGGTCAGCTGCTTGTTATAAGTCGAAAGAGAGCGCATGCGCGGCTGCGTGTTTGGTACACTCAACAAAATTCTTTGGTATACTGAACAAAAGGTGCGTATCAAACTTTTTTGTTTGACATAAATAAATTGTTTTTAATGAGGAAAACCCACAAATTTAAATAAGTATAATTATTCACTAATAAATTGGAAACGCTCACTGATTCGATTTTTAATTGTAGAAAATAAAAGAAAAAAATAAATTTGAATGTTCGCTTTGCAAAGAATCCTTCTCCTGACTGAAAATAATTCTTAGTCTTCTTCCTCTCAATACCTTAAGTTTAAAATATTTACATATCACTATGTCTATTTTAATATCATAATAATTATTATTTTCTCACTACGGTTGAAAAAGGCTTCTTCATATACGATTAAATGAAAATATTTTCATTTGCTATCTACCTTGGAAACAAAACTGTTTTTAAAATCAGAATTTTAAAACTAATCAGTTTCAAATATGGAAATTATGCAAAATAAAAGTTGCTAATAAAAAAAATTAAAAATTATTCCCCCTCTCTTCGTGAGCTAAATGTTAAAAATAAGAACTTACCCTTTTTCACATTAAAAATAAATTCGAAAACTTTCTTGCCACTTTACTTAAATAATAATTTGAAAAAATTTAGTTCTTCGTTGGACTGAATAATTAAATACAAACACCTTTGAAGGACAAGCTAGAGTCTTAGATAATTGACAAGATAAGTAGAATATATGGGGTAATGAAGCCCTAGAGTAATCATCATTTAGACTGTTTTTTAAATTGGTGATTAATGCGATAAACTGTTTCTCCTCAGTCAGACAAAATGACGATCCTTTCTACTCTAGTCATATCATTGTCGATTATACTTAATTCTTTTGGTAAATATAATATGTACTATAATAATATATCTATATTTTGAAAAAAAATTGGTGAGGATTTTGAAGAAGAAAAAAACAATTTTTTCGCTGTTATCCAAACTTTACACCATGAAGCAATTTAACATTCTTGAAAATCGTTTAAAATCATCAAATTGTTATCAACATTGATAGTTTGGAAATCGCCCTTAATATCATATAAAATATGTTTAATACTCTGAATTTCCTTTTAATATTTAAAATTTTATGAAATTCTTCACACGTTTATAAAATCCGTGATCTATAATTTGATATGACTTTATAGTTTTGTCCCTGATCTGAATATTCACGGAATAATATAATAAAGAAAATTGTTCCAGAAATCAAGATCTGATTTTCAGATCGATTAAGAAAATGTTTTCAATTTATGTATTATCAGTATCTGAAATGAAAAGAAAAAAGTTTTATTACAAAGAGCAACCATTTCTAAAATAATATTTGACAATTTATCAAAATATTGAAAATTGTTCCAAATTTTAAAATGTTTAGAAATTTATCACAATTTGGACATTTTTGGATATTTATCAAAATTGTTGTAAATGCATCAAAACCTTAAAATTTTTTAGAAAATTTGGAAATTTGTACAATATTTTTTAAAACAAAGAACATTTATAAAATCTTCCATTCTCAAAATTTTGAAGATTCAAAAATAAATGAATAATTCTATTTTAGGTCAGACAAGCGTTTCGAAAATTTATTAAAATTTTGGAAAAATTTGGAAAATTCAAAAATTTGTCACTCAAATAAGACTGCATCTTCTGTAGCGTGCATTAATTTTTTGCTACCTAGGGGGACTCCAGTTAACGTAACGTTAACTTTTAGAATTTAAAGAAATTTTTGTTCTAAAAGTATCTACGTTAAATCTTTTATCTTTTCTGGATGATTAATGTTTTTGGTATCTTGTTTTTTCGGTAAAAAATCAACTCTTTTTTTGAGAATTGCTTTTTTTTTTATTTTGCTGTTGGAAATTCGACTTTTCCTGTCTAAGATGAACTTTTTGGTCAGAATTTAATATTCTTGATTTAATTTGTAAAATATTCTAATGGAAAAATGAAATATTTCTTCAAAAATTAATTTTTTTTTTACTTTCAAATTATTATTTTTAATTTAAAGTTAATTATGAAGAACTCCTGAAAATAATAGCAAGAATCTAACGACTAGATTCGGATAACCACTATAAAACGTTCCTGTTACCATCTGAAAAAAAAACAAAAACAAAAAAACTTTTTCTCCTAATAAAGAAAAGCAAAAAGAAGGTGGACTGGTTGGTTGCCTTTTCACTTTTCTTTTACCTTTTTTATTTTTGTCCAGAAAGAAAGTGAACTATTTATTTTCTTTTTTAGAAGCAAAAATTGTATTTTTTTGTTTCTTTTTCAGATTGCTAAAGGAACATTTTATGACGATTGTCCAAATTTGGTCGTTAGATTCTTAGTTATCATTTAAATTTCTGAAATTTTAATTTAAAGTTTAACTATTCCATTTTTGGTTAATAATTTACCTTCCTTACCTGAAAAATTCAATAATAAACTTATCAACTGTCATATAAAATTTAATTAGACACATTTTAAAACTTGCTGTGAAAGTCACATTTATATAAAAAAAATGAAATAATTTTTATTTTATTACCGAACTTTATAATTCACTAGACGTTCAAGTATAGCGAAAAGGCATATTGGCAACGCAAAATTGGGTTTTACCTAAAGGCTACGAGTTTCGGAGAGGGGGGGGGGCATTATAACATCTAAAATTGTTTTAAATTTTTTATTCTAAATTTATTAGCAAATTTTAATATTTAAAGTTTTGAAATTAGCGGTTGTTAACGAGGTTCAAGGGGGGGGGGGGGCAAATTTCCCAATATTGGTAAAGTTGCTTATGAATGATACCCGCTGTGAGTGTGCGAGAATATGAGGGGGGGAGGGCTGATGAAACGCTAAAAGTATCTCGCGTCCTAATGAAAATTTGATCAAAATTTTGAAAAATTATAGTTTAAAAATTTTCAAAATTTTGAGATTTTTTGAAATTTCAAAAAATTTCCAGAAAAATAAAACTGCATCTACGGTAGAATAGTTTTTTCATTTAAAATGCAAAGTTAAAAATTCATTAATTTTTATTTGTTTTTACAGAATTAAGTTCACAGGGCGATCCACTTCCACGGCGCGAGAAATTACAAGTTCGCAGGAAAAATCAACCTTCGAATCAACCAAGCCCAAAAGACGACCCACCTATGTTGGGTAAGTAACGCAAGAACCTTATTATCATCTCTTCTTTAGATCTTTCACTATAATAATCTCATAAAATTCTCTTTAGCATGAAGTAATTTGCTTGCATTGCAATATTTTACAATTTTATTATTATTACACCATTGAGCCGTTTCCCTTTCGGGGTAGGCGTGACTCAATCGGCGGGAAAGGAAGTAGTGTGAGGAAGAGAATATCGAATTTTTAGATTAATCTAGAATTCTTGTGTTATTTATGTAAACGACACGTTTATTCCGCAACAATGCTCCGATCCAGGTTGCTGATCAATCTCCCTAGACCAATCAATCTCTTCACCCCAAGTGAAGATCCTCACAAAGTCCTCATGTGAGGTTCTCACTTGGGTCTATTAGCATCCAAGGTCTTTTGTTTCAGGCGTCATTCACTATACTAACACTCTTCTTATTAACTATCTTCCGCTATACTTTGATGTCTAATTAGGGTCTTATTCACATATTATAATCATTCTTTCCGCGGTCTGTCTCTGGGTACGCTGCCGTTTACTTTACCTTGATACACTTGTTTGGTTAGTCGTCCATCCTTCATTCTCTTAACATGGCCGAACGTTTTGAATAAGCTACCAAAGTATACGAATTTATCAACTTGTTCAATTTTTTCATCATTTAATACAATGTTGCATATTGTTTCCTCACTCTTTCCTTCGAACACCATAGTTTTTGTTTTATTTACATTAATTTTGAGGCACATGCTCTTCAAGCTTGCATTCAATTTATTTAACATTCTTTGCAAGTCTTCTATGGATTCTACCATGACAACCTTATCATCTGCGAACGCTAACCCACGTACCCTTAATGTTTCGCAAACCACACCTTCCTCGTCAAAAAGACCTATTCTTAAACACTTGTCCATAAATTAAATAAATAGCCATGAAGACATAACGCATCCTTGTCTAACGCCTTGCACAATATCGAGCCAGTCACTTCATATCCCATTTACCCTTAAACTCGCTTTGCCATCAGTATATATTGTTCTTATAGATTTGAGACGGTCCTTCTTATTTTCATAATTAAAATAGAATCATACAAATACGGGCGAACATTTATATTAATACGCCTCTGACTCAAAAGTGGACAGCCAGGTAGAGCTAAGGGAAGATCCACCAAATCATTCTATCATGCGATCGATTGCGTGCGCCATCGGCTAATAAGTGGGGATAGCGTGGGACCAATGCACTTTATGTATTGAGCCCGGTATCAGTACCAGGTCTCTCTTCTAACTCAACCATTTACGATAAAGCAACTCTATTGGTGTTTCTTGCTACCTGTCACTTAAAACAGAGCTTTCAACTGAAAAAGGGGCATTATTGAAGGAACGCCATTTCTGAGAATTCTCCTTCATCATTAACAACGTTACTTCGAGAATGCTATTCTGATTCATTTTGAATTAGCATAGTAGAAGTGCGTTTGTGGGAATTTAATTTTTTTTTTATATGTGTGATTGTAATGACTTTGCACTTCATGTTCAGTGGAGACCTCGTTGTGCATGTTTGCATTTAGTGAGGGAATCTTTATAAATGCTCTCGTGGTGTGTGTTATGATATCATTGTAACGACTTTGCACTTTATCTACCGATAAAATCCTCTTTGTGCACAGCAAGTTCTTGTCTTGTTTTTTTACTTATATTAGAGGAGAATCCAATCTAGTTCTCTTTAATAAGTAAATAACATTTAAAATACGCAATCATATCGCGCTTTCAGTATTCGAGCTAATTCACGTTGTTGGTTGCAGTTTACTGAGCAGAAAAAAGTAAACGCAAAATAAACGAACTTCTCGATGAAAATAAATATTATTGAGATAAGCTTAAAATGCAAGAGTGATATTACCAAAAATTAATCTAATTTTTGGTAAAATTTAAGATCTTTTTTTAAAATCAGCCAACTTCAATTACAAATGAGTTGAGATATTGTAAAAGATAAAAATAATCACCGGTTAATAGGAAAATAATGTTACAGCTTGTAGGAGCCAACCATTTAATCCGTTCTCTTTTAGGACTTCCCAAAGTTTACTTCCATATTCCTTGTCAAAAAATTTTTCTAGGTCAACAAATGCACAGGAAATTTTTTTGCTTATTCTTAAAGTTTTTTCTATGATTTGCCTTAAGATTAATATTTAATCCGTACATGACCTTCCTGGCATAAACCCATTTTGGATTTCCCAAATCTTTTCTTCTTTTATTTTCATTACCCTACAAATGAGTATCTTTGAGTATATTTTACTTCTAATAACAATAGGTATCTGAGAAGGTAGGAAATACCGCCGTTCCTACCTTTTCTCCCGTCGCATATTGACCTGATTACATTTTTTTAATCGTTTTATAATTAAGTTAAAACAGCACATTTTAAGTCATAAACCAACTTCCTATTATTATTTATTTCCTAAATGATATGTTTGTGAGAACAGAAAGAACCGTCTGTGATTTTTGTTAGATTTTTTAAGTCCTCTGGTTCGTTTAGGAAAGCTTTGAAAGTCGAGGCTTATATTGATCTTTTTATAAAAAGAAGTTTGGTACTCCCATAGGTTTAGTCATTTTTCTGATTTTAGCAGCAATATTTATGAAAGATTTAGAGGGTTTTTCCCTGAAATTATATTTTGTTTCCCTTTTGATTTTCGGTATGTCGACGATGCCTTATTATGTGTTTCTCTAGCTAAGTTGCAAATGCCTTTTAATGCTTTTTACATTTTTCCTTCAAAACTTTAATTTACTCACGCAATAAAGCAGACTAATAGAATCAGTTTTTTAGACTTAAGTGATTCCTGGTGGGAATGGTAATAATATTATAAGTTGGCATAGAAAAAGTACTTGATCAGGTAGAATTTTTAAATTCTTTTCTGCTCACCCTTTTCAAAACAAAATTGCAGTAATTAAAAACTCCGTTGACAGAGCTCTAGGATTAACCTATTTTTAATTTCACATAGAAACTTTGGATATTGTTAGGAATATACTTTCTTTTAAGTCATCACTTACAAAAGTTTATTTGAGAAAAATTTTGCAATTAGAATTCAACGAAACAAAAACAAACCGAGTAATATCTTGCCCGCAGATAATCAGACAGAGTTAAAGGAATAAAGTTAATTTGATATTTTTCTTCTTCCATTTTTTTGGTCAAATTTAGCATAGTGAAAATAATGAGAAAAAGAGAGAATTAATGAAAATGCTTTATATTAAAAAACAAAAAGTTGCTCTTAATTGCTATCTGTTTTTTTTATGCCAACATTCTTCTTGCATTGATAAGGATGCTGTATAAGTGCCAAAACGTTGTTGATGTTATTTTTTTAATTTTTTTCCTTTTGTTATTATTTATTTATTTCAATTTATTAATAATAAAAATAAAAAATAAGAACACAAGGAGGGGGATGTGGTTGGTGGCATTATTTTTCTTCCCCCTTTTTCATTTTTTCCGAAAAATTGTGTACAATTTTTTTTAGATTGCAGTGGGATTGGAGTATTTTTTAATCGTTTCTTGTGATACAAATTTGGGCGTTGGATTCTTCTTTTATTTTGTATTTTGCATTACCTTTTTTTATTGTTTTAGACTTAAGTTCACTGTCCGTATCTCTACCTGGTGACGAACCTGTTCCTGTTATTCCTGCTACCCGAAATTCTGATTCTCCTGCCAGGTATTCTTCTCCTCCCGTGAGGTTCAGATCCAGGTCTCCTTCTGCCATTCATCATTCTGACAGGCTGCCTCCCTCCGAACCTTCGTCTTCAGGAACTAGAAACTTAGTTCCACCTACTAGGCTACCATCTAATAACGGACGAGGATATGCACTTGAACATCTTGAATTTCTGCGGCTTACTCCCCGCGCGTATCGTGACCGGATATTCGAGCTTCGAAGATACAGTTTTCTTGCTAATACCCGAATTAAATGGAGAATAAAACACAATAAATTGCACTCTATGCCAAACCAAGAACAAATTGTTTTATCAGCAGCCGATGGTGACGTATTTGCGATTCTTAAGTCTATTAATGTCCTCGCTGGAATGTACATACGTACTAAAAATGAGAGAAAACGCGCAAAAATTAATATGGAAAGTGGCACAGTTACCCCATTGACTGCAGAAGAGAGGGAAGAAATTCCAGTAGGCCATTCTCACCTAATCACAAGAAATTTTCGAATAACGCGGATTTAACCAAGTGTCTTTCGCAGATAAACTATCCCAGCCAAATCATGAATTGTAATGCTGATAGAAAGCATGGTTTCACACTTATTATTCAATTTTTTATTAAATGTGAAGCTTTAATATAATATTTCTAATGGAAGGTAAGGAGGTTATTGGTAGAGCAGGCCCCCTTATAAAAAAGTAAAAATATATCAAATAAGGCTAAAATGGCAATACATAATTTCATACTTGTACCAACTGTACTATACGGCAGCGAGACTCATCTATCTTCCTGAACCTAGTAAAAAAACTACCAAGGTATACCATGCTCCTTATGCTTGTATTAAATTAATTCAACATTCTTTGTAAGTCTTCGATATATTGTGCAAGTTTAACCTCATCATCTGACTTTTTAAATAGATTTTTCTAACATTTTGTGTTGTACATCGCCGTTGTGGTGTCCTATAGCTTTATTTTCGGATTTTCCCCTAAAATGGTCTCTGAAAGCGTCACTAACCCCGTCTTCCTCATATTGCATTTCCCCTTTGCCATTTTTTACGTTGACAAATTCTGTTCTTTTAATTCCCTCCATTGCTTTATAAAGTAGTTTCCGTATCCTTCAAAGTCGTTTTGTATTTGCTTCTCTTCTTCTGCTCTAATTTTATCTTTGCTTACCCTAATTAATCGCTTGAGTATCCTCTTTTTGCGGTACCAGACACTTTGATCGCACATCTAACAATGATATCCCGGAACATAGTCTATGTGCCTTCCATATTTTATTCCGTATAAGCCCTTCCCAAGCTGCCTTACCTATGTTTTCGATTATCTTATTTTGGAAATCTATTTGCACATCCAGTTTCTGTAGGTTATGAATTTTGATTCGCGTTTCTTTTTCTTTCTTGGTTTTTTTCTCCATCCCCGGCCTAAGTTAATTTTGGAGATCAGAATGTAATGATCGGTATTGCATTCAGAACCCCTCATGACCCTTGTATCTTTGACAAGCTCTCTTGGTCTTTCATCCGCAACAACAATGTCAATTATACTGTCATGGTCAATAAAAAAAATTTATTATTTAGCGACAGCTAAAAAAATTTAAAATAATATTTTCATCGAGAAAAAGGTTTTTTTTTGTATTGGAAGCTAATAAAATTCGCAAAAAATCATTAAATATGTGTTCAGTTAATGAAATCATTTTTTTAAATCCCTCTTTGATTATTGTTTGATTCCATAACCTAGAAATCTAAATTAGAAACTAAAAATTTGCTGTATTTCCAATTTCGACCTAGTAGCCTTGGCGATTTTTTTCTTATTGCATTTTTTTCACGTAAAAGTTTACATATAACCGACCAAAATTCTTTTAAAAAAAGACTAATTATTATTTGCAAAAAATTGAAGCAATTTCAATGTCCAGAACTTTTTATTTTCGAATCACATTAATATACCTAAAGTATGCTTTACTAATTGACACTTATCAAAATACAGTTTCACGTCAGGATGTGACAACTTTTCAGGTATATATTATCTGCGTAAAAGGAAAAGAAAAAAAAATTTTAAATACGTTTCGTTTATTGTTTATTTCGCTGTTAATGTGAACTATGTTAGAAATTTTTTAGACTTTCAAGCGAGTTTTATCTATAAAACGATCTTAAATAAATTCATTTAAAAAACTATATAATTGTATTATTTACATTGTTTAATAAAAAACAAATAACTCACAAAGATAAGCCTAAATCGTAGATAATTACTGAGATACGAACAATTGAAGCCCCATAATATCAATCAGTTATACTGTTATATACATTTTAAATTATACAGTAATCTGTTCTTTTCCAGTTTAAAAAAATGACGATTATTTCCCCTCTGGTCCTATCATTGGCGATTGTCCTTAATTTTATTGGTGAATATAATAATAGAATCATATATTTATATTTAGAAAATTGGTTTTGAGGATTTTTAAACAAAAAAGAACTATGTTTTTTGATTCGTTTGGTGCCTACCAAAATACATATAAATATTATGCCTGATCCTTTTCTAGAGGATAATTTATCATTAATATCGAATTTGTTGGCATTTGTAACCTTTAATCAACCTTTGTCTGCTAATTCATATTATGGCTAAAGTGTTATCTGTAATTCAATATGTATTTATTGTCTTATCTCTGATCTGAATATTTACAGAATTAATTGAAAAGAAAAATTGTTCTGAAAATGAGAAGCATAATATGTGAAAGAAGACAGACTGACACAAAAATTTGGGAAATTGATTAAAACATCTTTAAATTGAATAAAATTTTGAAAACGCTTAATTCCTATAATTTTGTCTTCAAAAATCATTAACTAAATCTATTTTAAATCAGACAGGGTTTCATACTCGACATCGCAGAATCTCCTAAATTTAAAATGTTTAAAATTAGGAAACCTATAAATTTAGATATTTTTGGAAATTTATCTAAAGGAGGTCCCAGCCAAAGTAACTTTAGGCGTATATTAACCTCTAAGACTTTTAAGAACATTTTTTTAAAGTACATATGGTAGCGATTTTAGTACGTTTCTGAATGATAAATGTTTTTAGTAGAAAATTCATCGTTTTCATTAAAAGTTTATGCTTTTATTTAAAGATTCAGCTTTTTGATTGACAATTCTTCAATTTGATTACAAAATCTTTTTTTAAATTTTCCTAATTTATGATTGAGATAATTAAATCCGAAAATCAAATTTTGACGATGGCGTCAGTCTGTCTGTCTGTCCCAAAGTCCGTCTGCAAACACGATAACTTTCGAAAAAATAAATGGATGGAATGGATCTTTGGCGCACTTTTTTTAGTTCCTAAAATAAAGAACAAGTTCGTTACCCAGCCATCTTCAATAACAATTAAAAAAGTTAGCGCACTTAACAAATTTTTGAGACCACGTTTTTGTGAATTTTAACATTCTTTCTTGGGATATTTATAGTATTAGATAAGATGAAAAATTTGTTCTAATTATTTTTTTGTTAAAAATAATATTTTCAGAGTTCACACTTTCAACATTTTTTAAATCGATCGAAAATCAAAATGTTAAGCCAAACAGCGCACGATATAAACACAAGGCAGGAAAAGAAAAAAATTGCTTCTTGATAGGTCTTCAACATTATCATAACAACTCTTCGGATTTTCTTGAAAAATCAAAAATTCAAATTTTGAATATACAAAAAATGATGAAAAATAAAAAATTAAATTTTTTGTAAAACTACGCAAGATTAGAAAATAGATAAAATAAAAAAATTGTGATAACAAAAAATATGTACAAATTCGTTATGTTTTATTCGTAACGAAAAAAATTATTTAACAAAAATATTTTGCACCAAGTTTATAGGAAAATGTTTTTCGGTGGACTTAGATGAAACTTGGTAAATATGGGGATTAAAGTATATGTGGAGTTTATTCCAGAGATCCTGCTAGTAAATTTTATAACAATAATAATGATAATAATTCTTACTTTTTTCTTTGTGGATGTTATTGATATTTTACATCACGGAAGTAATCTCACAAAAAGAGCTTTTGCTGAAATAATTTTTATCCAAATAGAACTTGATAATCGTCCTTAACTAAATTACACATCTAGAAGATCTTAATGAATCTTACAATTACATTCTTAAATTCTTTCTTTAAATTCATCACAATATTTCCAACAATAATATTTTCATTTTTATCTTATTATCACAAGTCAAATACGTAAGAAGGATGTTCCGTGTAAGGAAGAAGGATGTTCTTCCATCCGGCTCTCATAAAAACTAGTATGTTTTTTTATTCTTGTTAACTTTTTATCTACCAATATTTAAAATTTTGAACATTTGTCTTTAATTATAAACAAATAACACATAAGAAGTAAAAATCTCGTTGGACAATTGACACTGTGGTAACTATTATACTTATTATTAAAGTCTAATCTACAATTCGTTTTTCATTAAACTGGTTATCAACTTTTAATTTCTTTTAACCTCATAAATCTAAAACATAGAGTATTTTAATAAATAGGGAACTTTTCTTTATTTATCTTTACTTCATTATACCTAAACTTTTTTAAATAAATCAGTGACTTCAAGAGTGACTAATGACTTCCGTAACTAATTCATAAGTTCATTATCTATTACGATTATTATATTTTTATAATTTTTAAAGCTTTAAGGAGTATATTGTTAAAAATAAATTTAAAATAAAAATAAAATAAAATATTGAATAAAATCGTCTTATTTAGTTAATACCACTCCGTTATCTTTGTTCAAATTGATTGAACTTTTTTATACAAGTTATAGATTTTGCATAATTGTTTTTAATTTCGCTGGGATACATTTGTTTATTTTTTAACCTTTGTTTATTATTGCAGACTTAAGTTCAGAGTCCGGCTCTTTACCTAATGAAAAACCTATTCCTGTTATTCCTGCTACCAGAAATTCTGATTCTCCTGCCAGGTATTCTTCTTCTCCTGTCAGGTCCAGATCCAGGTCTCCTTCTGCCAGTCATTATCCTACCTGGCTGCCTCCTCCTAAACCTTCGTCTTCAGGAACCAGGAGCTTGGTTCCACCTACTAGGCTACCTTCTAATAACGGATATGGATATGCACTTGAAGAACTTGAATTTATTCGGTTCACTCCGCGCACAAATAATCACCGGATGACCACGAAGATACACTTTTCCCACCAATACCCGAATAAAATGGAGAGTAAAACACAGTTTGTTGCTGCCTTTACCAACCCAAGAACAAATCGTTTTATCAACATCCGATGGTGAAGTCATGGCAATTTTCGAGTCTATTAATATTTTTGCTGGATTGTACATACAAAGTAAAAATGAGCAAAAACGAGCAAAGATAAATATGGAAAGCGGCAAGGTCACAGAATTAACTCCAGAAGAAAGGGATGAAATTCCAGTAGGTAAAAACCGCCATATCTCAAGAAATTTTGTTATAAGGCGGCTTAACTAAAAGTACTTCGCAGATAAACCCCTCCAACCAAAGCACGATTTAAAGTAAGAAAAGGTAAAACTGTTACATATGATCATGTGCTAACCGAACAACAAATTGTTTGATCAAAATCCGATGTTGACGTCTTTGCAGTACTAGAGAATACTAATGTTGTGGCTGATATGTATTTGAATTCACCGAAGAAGAAATTAATTAAACTCCACTAGGTTTAAATAACCTAAGCACACGATATTTTCGAACTAACCGGGTAACAACCAAGGTTTCAGAATAATCATTAAATTTTTTATCAAATGTGATACTTAGAAGTTTCTATTAACACTAGATCGTTTGTCAAAAATAGTTCGAAACTTAAAGATTGTTTCCAAAATATTTATGTGCCCAAAATTTATTCAATAGTTTCTTTAGATGTTGTGTCCATGTATGACAGAATTTCGCAAGATCTTGCCTTAGATTGCATTTAATAAAAGCTTAATGTAAATCAGAACGTTACAAAAATAAAAAAAGCGATTCTTATATCTACCGGAATGATCTTTAATGTAATTTTTTTTTTAACAAGAAATTTAATAAACAACTTTCGTGTTGCAATATTGATTCACCTTTATCCCCAGTTGTTTCTGATTTGCTTTTACAAGATATTGAAAAAAGAGCTCAACAATTATTAGATTTCATATCTATTTTATACACACTTTATCTTTATTTTACTATTTGAAATTTATAAAAATAACTTATGAATAGAATCAATAATAAAAAAAATGTAAAATGGTTCTTAAGGCTCTATTCTTCCTTCAATTGCCCATCAGTTCGCAACAGAACACAGTGGGGCACAACCAATTTTTCTGCACAAATTATCGATTAAAATGCCTATAAATTATTAAAATCTATCCGAAATGCTTTAGAATCTTTTAAAATACTTTAAAATATATTTGCAATCTTCCAAAATATCTTGCAACTTTCTAAACCTACTGAAAATTCATTGGAATATTTTAGAATACCTAAAAATTTTCGCAATTCTTTGAAAACCCTTCAAATTATTAAAACCTTAGCGATCTCAAAAATAATACCTTGATTTATAAAAGAATCCTTTATAATCATCTAAAATTTATGTTTTTTTATGAAACCAAATATTTTTGAAAAGTTACTACTGATTGAAGAAAGGCATCTTATCAACATCATGCAGATTAAGCCACTTCTAAGGAATGGAGAACATTTTTTCTAAAATTGTAATTTTTTAATTTTTTTTATAGAACTTTTATAGATAGAACATTTTTATAAAATTCTATTGTAAGGTATCTTCTTTATCAAAACAAGTTTTTTAAAAATAGCAAAAAATGTAAAGGAGGCTTTTTTTAAAAACCGCTGCCATTCTCGTACTTTTGAACCTTTTTTTAATTTTCAGGCAGATTGCGAAATAAGACGATGGATACGATTCGAAAAAAATTAATAAAATGCTAAATATCTTAATTAGGTAAAAAGTTGTAGAGGTTTAAAGAATTTGAGTGTTTTAAAAAGAAAATCACAAAATTGGAATACGCATTACTTTTTTTTAAAGAAAATTATGTAAAGCACCAACGAAAAAAATCTAAAAATATCTTCTTCCGCTTTTCCTAAACCATATTTTAAAAATAAAACATTACCAAATCTCACATTAAAAATAAATTTAGAAATTCTCTTGATGCTTTTCCTAAATAATAATGTCGAATCAATTCATTCATTCACTTGAGTGGTTAATTAAATAAAAATAACTCACAAGGACAAGCTAGAATCGTAGATAATTTATAAGTTAAGAGCAAATGTACACATATGCTGTTATGAAGCCCCAGAATGATAATAAGTCACACTGTTTTGTAAATTATTAATTATTACAGTAATCAGTTATTTCTCAGTTAGAAAAAATGACGATCCTTCCTCCTCTGGTCCTATCATTGGCGATTATCCTTAATGATATTGGTGATTATTATAATATAATAATATCATAATATATCTATATTTTGAAGAATATTTTAGAAGATTTTCAAAGAAAACAGTTTGTCCGCTGTAATCAAAATTATATCCTAACTTTGCACCATGGAAATGCTTTATAATACTTGGAAATCATTTTGAAACACGTATTTCTTCTGAGAACTCATTGAGTTTGGAAATTCGCTTTCATATTTTATGAAATATTTTTAATATTCTGAAATCACTTAAATTATTTAAAATCCATTAAATCCTTAATATCTTCTTAAAATCCACTGATCTTTTGAAATTTTAAAAAATCCTTTTAGTTTTCTTCCAATCCTAAACAACATTAAAATAACCTTCGTCTGTTTTCTATGAAACCTAATTTGCAGTTTGATTAAAACTAGGTGATTAATTTCTGTATTATTAGACACTAAATCAAGGAGGAAAAAGTCTTATCTGAAAAAGTCGACCAATGCGGAAACAATATTTGACAATTTATCAAAATATTGAAATTTCTCTAAAATTTTAAAACTTTTAGAAATTTATCAAAATTTTGAGAATTGTGGATATTTGTTTTAAAAATTCAAATTCATCGACAACTTAAAATTTGTTTAATATATATTGAAAGTATTTCAAAATTTGGGATATTTGTTAAAAATTTTTGAAATTTAAGAAAATTTGTAAAATGTTGAAGTATTGGAAACCATAACCGAATCTATTTTAAATCAGATAGTGGTCCACACTCGAAATCACAGAATCTCGTGAATTTTAAAATGTTTGAAAATTTAACGTCAGATAAATAAAACAGTATCTTCTGTAGCATTTTTTTCTGAGTTTCGAGAGATTGAACTTTTTTTTACAGAAATTAGCTCGCTGGACGAATCACTTCCTCGGCGTGAGAAATTACTGGTTCGCCGTAGAAACGAACCATCTTCGAGCCAATCAAGTCAACCAGCCAACCAATCTCTGTTGGGTAAGTAACTTTTTTTCTGAATAGCTCCTTACTGTTACATGCATGACACAGCTAGTTGACTATCTCACCAGACATTCAGGGTGGGGGAGGGAGGGTCACCAAAACTACGCTTGGTAGCGGATAGGGGGGAGGTGTCCCAGTCAAAATACGTTTACCTCTTAATATTTGGAGAATTTTTTATCTAAAAGTACATATCATATCGTTTTTAGTACTTTTAGATGATAAACGTATTTGGTACAAAATTAATATTTTTGTTTGTAAATTTGTGATTTTAGTTGAAAATTCAGCTTTTTGGTTGAAAATTGTTAAATTTTAATTAAAATTTATCTTTTTTGTAGTATGTTAATATTTAAGTTTGATAGTTCTCCTTTTTCAGTCAAAAATTTATCTTTTTGTTTAAGAATCTCAAATTTTGTTATAAATTAGTGCTTTTTAGGATTAGATTATTCTTTTTGCTTAAAATATCATGTTTTTTAGTTAAAGATCCAACTTTTTGGTTGATAATTCTGAAATTTGATGGAAAATCATTTTTTTTTGTAGTACAATTATTTTGTTTGTGAAAAAAATTCATCTTTTTCAGTCGAAAATTCCACTTTTTGATTAATAATTCTTGATTTATTTAGTAGAAAAATAATACTTTTGTGGAACGTATTCTTTTTGGTTACAAATTTAACGAATAGTTTTTAAAGTTTAACTAGACTTTGGAGTCATTTTTTGATTCGTAATTCAAAATTTCAGTTAAAAATTCATCTCTTTCACTTTAAATCGCACTGTTTTGTTGAGAATTCCTTTTTTCTGCTATTTTGTTGGCAATTTGATGTTTTTGTCTAAAATTAATTTAAAAAATTTAAATAATAAAAATTTAATAAAAATTTAATAAAAATAGTAAAAATGTTATATTTTTTATATGATTATTTAAGTTGTTGTATAGAAAATTCAACATTTTGTCTTGAAAGTACAATACTTAAGTAGAAAACTCAAGTGTTTGGTTGAAAATTCGTTTTTTAAATAAATTAAAATTCCTAATTTTAATGAAAATTTTAGCTATTCTATTTTTTAAAAAATGTTCCTTGCTTAGTACCAAAATTCAATAATACGCGCATTATCTCTTTTATAAAATTCAATCAGTCACATTTCAATGCTTGGTCTAAAGATAACTTTTTGATTATAATTGTTATAATTGTTATCTTATAATATATGTTACACGCGACTCGCATAGCCGAGATTTCTTCTCGCATACGACGTTTATCTATTCGGTGGACAACCATTCTAGATATTAGTCTATTATACACTAAAAAGTGAGAGAGAAAGAAGAGAGGGAGAGCGAAACACCATCTCCCGCCATTCAAACTCAAGCGCGCGCATCTCCCACCACTCGATCCTTTCCCACTCTGGCCAACTCTTATGCGGCACGAGAGGTTTAAAAAGGCGCACTCCGCCACGGAACAGCAAAACGATGAGGGCTCGAATACCGCTCTGATCAAGAAGACTAACGGCTGGACCTCCACTGTCAGCTGTGAGCAACCTCCCCGGGCTGGACTACCGCTCGGGCTAGGCCAAACTTATTGCGAAACACAGTTCAACCAAAAACTTGTTCCCTCTCTCTTACTCCCATGACTGGACATCCGCTCTGGGCAAGCCTGTATGATTTGCGTACGCCCCGCATGCCCCATGCGACAGAGAGAGGAACTTCTCTCTCTCTCTCTAAATAACTAACACACGGCGATATAGCTTAGGCTTCCCTCGTACTATCACGACTTGGGCGACCTGTCACTTTGCGTCAGCACAAATAACCTACGAGTCTCCCTCGTGAATAATAGACAGTGTTTAATCAAATAAAATAAAATAAACCTTGTGATTTAAACAATATACATAGTATATACCTTTTTCTTATGTTTAATCCTTTTTCCTCCTTTTTACGGGTCGGCTGCCATCCCAGCTCATCCGTTCCGCTGATACGGCTGGCATTCCAGCTATACTCGGCTGAATCCTAACCATACATTTTCTTTTTCTTCTTTTTTTTTTACAATGGAAGGGTTTCAAGCAAGGAAATATTTGATGAAAACACCAGGCTGTCCTATAATCTATGTAGCTCCCCCTACCAGCCGGAAGGCAGAACCCAAAAGCATGGCCCGCCTGGACTAATTCCTGGCCGAACACAACGCCACCTTGGTAAAGAACAAAACCACCTGTGTCCGCAAGGAAGAGGGACCATTATTTCACTCCCTCTCTTTCTACCTTTTGAGATAGTCCTCGCAACTGGAGTTAACCAGCCTTTACGTGGCCCTGGCAACGACTTTTTCTTACTCCCTCTTGCGGAACTCCCTAGAACCAATTCCTCCCTCTCTTTCTATCTTAAGAGAAATACATACACGCTCTCGTCAGGGCGAACATGCCAGTTGTAAAAAGAAAGGTCGGTGACTATTTCTCTATTACCTCTCTTTCTACCTTCCGAGAGCACTTTCACTCTCGCCTAAGAGAACTCCCCAATTATCTCCGTATCATTGCCTATAATGACTATAATCACTGCGCAATCCAAACGAGGAGGTTATATTTAAGATCATATCATTTTTCAAAATTTGAAATTATTTGGAATTTGATCAAAATTTTAAAAATTAAGTTTTGAAATTTTGGAAATTTATCAAACCTTTTAAAGTTTTGGAATATTCTTAAGTATTTGGAATTTTTACAAATTTTTCAGATAAATGTAACTGCATGTTCTTTAGAATTTTGTTCTCGGTGCAAAAACACGAAATTGAAAATTCATTAATTTTTATTCGTTGTTAGAGAGTTAAGTTGGTAGGGCGATCCACTTCCACGGCGCGGTACCGTTACTAGTGTTTGAAAAATGTATAGGCACAACACAAACAATATCAATCAAATAAAATTAGAAGGCAATAAAATTCATGTTTGTTAGAGTAGCCCCCCCACCTTTTACCTCATATTTTTACATTTATACAAATCCATTCGATTGTACCCCAAATGCGCTATATTGCACCACAAATAAAAATGTTGCGCTACGAAACTGAAGGAGTTATTGCAAGTGTTAAGGGGGGGGGGGCTGGTGATACGCTAACCCCTTCAACTTTCGAAAACATAACTTCTAAATACGCAACTTTAAAGAAATTCAAATGTGATCCATCGCACAACATGAACAGGCGTTGCAACAGTAAACTTACGTAGTTTCAAATTCGATATATAGCTTCACAAAAAAATTATTTGGCACCAATTAATTGACATGAATACAAATTGGCGCGGGTGGGGGGGGGGGCTGGTACAACGCTGGTGTTAAAATACCCATTCTGCACTAATAGTCACATTTTACTTGCAAAATATATTTCAATTTAAATGACCTCCATTGCACCACCAGAAATTTTTCAATGGAATTAAAAATCAGAAATTTATTAAATTCTAAACACCTGAAGCAAGTGATAACTTATGATACCCACATACTTGAAGATATCAAATGGCAAAAAAAATTCAATTCGATTTCAAATGCGCTATATTGCTCCTTCAGTTTTGTGGCGCCAAATTTTCACTTTGTGTTGCAATAGAGCGCATTTGGGATGCAATCCAATGAGTTTGTATGAACGTAAAAATATGCGGTGGAGGGGTTACTGTAAGAGACCTATAAAATTCCAACCGAATAACACCAGGGATTATGTAGAAGGTAAAACTGCGTTTAAAATTAAAATGTAGATAATTCGGAAGAAAATACTAATTTTAAATCGGACATTTAATTTAATTGCCAATTCAGGGAGAGCAGAACATTTGATAAATAAAAGATTAATTATGAGTGACTTTAAAAATTGTAAAAGAAAGATAATAAAAAGCAAAAATAAAATAAATCAGCGGATATTTAAATAGATGAAAAAGGGGAAATATTTCTTCACGCAAACATTTTAGAAGGGAAACTAATAAAATTAACGAACAAGATAACAGGTTAAGATGTTGCAAAAACCATGACATCATTACGACGATTTTCAGTCGCTGGGCTAAGTCTATGTTTAGACAATGAAAAAATTAGAGTATTTGAAAAAGAATCTAGATAAGCACTTTTAAAAGGAGTTTGTGATAAATATAATTGGATAGATACAATTATAGCTACAAGAACAATATATGACAAAGGAAAGTTTTTATATAGATATTATAACTGTATTGGGATTAATAAATAGATCAGACGAAGAATAACACAATCCAAAACAGACACATGGTGTTATCATGTGATTGTTGACTTCCAAGGGAGAAGAATATGACTCTAATAATTCGGAGTTAGAAAAAAAGGTCTCTGAGATTGGGAGGCAGAATAAAGGTTCTTCAGAAGAAGATAAAGAACATTTAGGTTCAGATCACAATGCTGAACTCAAAGAAGGAAAATAATTTTTTATGATTCGGTCATGAAGATGCATCATGGAAAAAATATATAAATTACCATTAAAAGGGGAAAGAAATGGGCCCACATAATTTTCTCTACTATATTAGCGAAAACATACACAGTGACAATAAAAGATAAACCTGGAATATATTTTAAAAGATTTTTGCGCGCTTCAAGACATGTGTGCAGTCAAGATGAAAAAGTTTGTTATATTAGGTCGGACCCAGGAAAGGAGAAGAAAGATTCAATAGAACATTACAAGAAAAAATGAGAGGACTGATGTTTGATTTTGGATTATCCAAGAGCATGTAAGAATTAGCATCACAATTCGCTATACAGATTTACAGAAGGAAAAACAATAGAGATTCAAACCCAACTCAATAAAATTGTATCAGAAAAAAGTTATTATTTAGAAAAAATTAAAAGATTTGGTCATGTAACTTTCTTTAGAGTTCCTCAAATAAAAGCAATATTTGCGAAAAAAATATAAAATCCATCTTAGTAGGATACGCGCAACATGATATTTATTGTGGCATCTAGCAACAGGAAAGTTCTTAGAGTTGCCACATATCAGATTTAATGAAAAAATAACTTATAGAGACGGGATTAAGAAAAATGAATTAGCAGAAAAAATAGAAGACGAAAACTGATTAAAAGAATTAGGGAAAGTAAACTAATTAGGGGTTGAGAAACAGGAAATAAAAATTAAGAGAAGAAGAGAGGGGCCGTGAAAAAAATCAGACTTTCACAAACATAAAGAGCCTAACGCAAAAAGAAGAAAGTTGGTTGAAAGAAAAGTAAACGAAAGAAATGAAAAAGGATGTTATGCTCAAAAAGTAGATGGAAGAGACCGGAAAGAAAAGAATTTTGACAAAATGTTAGACAATCATAAGCATTTAGAAAAGTATGAACTAGAGCACCGTTGATAGCAATAATAAAAGAAAAACTAGTTAAATATCACAAATGCATCGCGAGTAAAGATAAATTAGAATGGGACAAAGCAATCCGAGTTGAATTAAGAGCAATGGAGGAAAACAATATTTAAAAATTATTAGACAAAGCGTTCATAATGAAACACGGAAGTAGAGTAAACATTATAAAATCTAAATGGATATTTAATAGAAAAATTAGGGAAAATGACCCAAAAAAACTTAAAGCTAAATTAGTAATTATAAGCTTTAAAGACATAAAAGAATACGTATTAAAAGAATCATATGCATTAGCATCAAGATTGTCATTAGCTAGATCAGTCTTAGCTATAATAAACGATATGATTTAGAAGCAAAATTTTTGGATGTAAACACAGCCTACTTAAATAGAAAATTATAGGAAGAAATTCACATGAAAATACTAGAAGGATTAAATTGTAGCAACGAAACCAGAATGATCAAATTATGCAAATTAGGAGACGCTATATGTAGATTAAAAATTAGTTGTACCAATGAAAGAAAAGATTCTCAGAAGAAGTATTAATATTTAGAAATTAGGGAAAATCGGGGCAAACGGTGCAGGTGGCAAATATAAACGGCGTTTACATAAAAAAGTGCGTAGATAAAGTTTTAATTAGAGAAAAGTAGATTAAATTAAAAGAGAATTTAGCGGACATTATGACGAAACCACTTTAAGAAAATGGACACAGGTATATGAAGGATAATTTAATAAGTTTAAAATAAAAGGAAATGTATAATATATAAATTTTATTTCGATATGAACAGATAAACAGACGATTAGAAGATGATGATGAAGAAAATAACAACACTACAAGAAAATCGAAGATTACATGCTGAAGAAGAAACGAAAAACATTAGAAGTGAAGATACTAAACAGCTGAAGAAGACTTCCAATAGCCTTGAGAATTAAACTAGAAGATTGTAGAAAATTCCATATAGGAAGAAAGACGAAGGAAGTTAGTATTAGAGTAGAATACCAACCCCAAAACAAATTATTTTATCTACATCCGATGATGTTGCCATTGCAATTTTCAAGATCAATACAATTCTTGCCGCAATGTACATACAAACTAAAAATGAGAAAAACGGGCAAAAATAAATATGAAAAGTGGTATGATTACCGCGTTGACCTCAGAAGAAAGGTATGAAATTCCAGTAGGCTGTGCTAACGCAAGAAAAATTTTTTTTATCAACACCCGATGGTAATTATTTTTAATATTAAAGATTGCTAATATTGCTGCTGAAACGCATTTACGTGACCGAAATGCTGGAATAAGAAAATTTGAAAAAAATCACATGGAAAGCGGCACAGTAAGTGAATTGACCGAAGAAGAAATGATTGAAACTGCAGTAGGATAAAATAACTCGGATCAAAATGTTTCATGTATATATCATATAAATAGAAATATTAAAAAATCAATATGAAATATTTGTTATGGCTTTAAACTTTTTTTTATGCTAATCAGTTTAAAACAATTAACGAAAGTTTTTGTAAACTTCTGTCAACATTATCCGCTCGCTACAGCACACAGTGAGGCACAACCAATTTTTCTGCACAACATATCCATTGCTCAAAAATATATTTTAAATACTTTAAAATCTCTTAAGACTTTTTAAACCTACTAAAAACTTGTTTGAATTTTTAAAAAAGTCCTTGAATCTTAAAAATTCTTTCAAATACCTGAAAATTAATAAAACTTATCAAAAACGTCTTGGGATCTTTTAAAATGTATTAAAATATGTTATATCTATTAAAATAATTTTAAATATCTTGCAACTGTTTTACCTTATAAAAATTTCTTGGAATTTTTAATAATAATTTGAAATTAAAACAGTCCTTAAAAATCCTTTCAAATTTACGTTTCTTATTCACAAAATATTCTTGAAAAATGTTTACTAATAGAAGAAAGACACCTCATCACCGTCATGCAGACTAAGCTATTTTTAAAGCATGGACAGCTTTTTTGCTAAAACTGTAATTTTGGAATTTTTTCGTAAACTTTTTTAGATATGTAAATCATTAGCTTCAGATTTCGTAGAATCGGCCATTGTTTTAAAGAAGATGGAGAAAATTGTATTGTCGCAGAAAAATAATTCTGCTGCCCAAAAAAATTATTTAGCACACATCCAAGTCACAAGATATCTTAACTATTAAAACAAGCTCAAAACAAAAATTAGTAAAAAATGTAAAAAACGGTTCTTTTAAAAAAACCGCGGCTTTTTTATTAATTTTAACTTTTTTGTAATTTCTAGGCAGATTACGAAATAAGACGATGAACAATATCCGAAACAAAAAGAAAATCATAAAAATCCTAATTAGGGCAAAAGTTAGATACGCTTCAAGGAAAAAATTCGGGTATTTTAAAAAGCAAAGCACAACATTTTAATGAGAATAACTTCTTTAAAAAAAATCTGTTGCAAATTAAAAACAGAGATATCGTCTACTTTTCTATAAAAATACAACTTATTCTGTTCCTGAAAGATTCTACGGTTCTTATGTTTTATATTTTTCTATGCATACAAAATTTTTTTTACTGAAATGTAGAATATTTTCTGATTTTACTTTAATATAAGATAATAAATTAATCACTTTTTTACTGCTGAAGTAAAAGCTGTATCACTCTAAAAATTGAAAAATAAAGTTTAAAGAACCGATTAAGATTGATGTAGAGCAAAGATGTTTTTTTGTAGCAATTTTTCAAGGAATCATTTTTCATCCTGAGTTTTATAATAACTGCTTGCTTTCTAGATAAACTGGAATTTGTGATTTTAAAAAAATAAATTCCTTTTCTTGACAAAACGGTTTTTGCAACAATTTTACTTATTTCAGAATTCAACCGATTCTCAAAATAATTATAGTGTAATTAGGATTAATTTCCAACAAAAGGTTTATGTAATAATCTAATTTTTTTTTTTTAATATTTAACATATTTTATAACTAAGAAATTAAGTAGATTATCTTTAACGACTCTTTACAAATATTCAGATTCATCAAAACGATGACTGTTTTCTTATCAATTAAAATGATTATTTTGTCACTACAGTTGCAAACGGGTGCTTCATGGCCAGTTAAATAAAAGTATGTTCATTTCGTATTTACTTTAAAAAACAAACTCTTTTAAAATAAAAGCGTCAAAACACACTTTAAAACATGAAAATTATGTCAAATAAAAATTCCTTACAAAAAAAAATCTAAAAATTTCTTCCCCGTCTCTTGCAAAACCAATTGTTAAAAATACGAAATTATCGTATATTACATTAAAAATAAAAAAATTCCCGTGCTGCTTTTCTTAAATAATAATCTCGACCAAATTTATTTATACCCTAGATTAGTTAATGAAATACAAATAACTCACAAAGATAAGCTTGAATCGTAGAGAGTTACTGAGTTAAGAACAATTGTACAGATTATATTCTGCCCTGAAGCCCCAGAAAAGCAATCAGTTATACTGTTATCTACATTTTTAATTAATACAGTAATCAGTTCATTGTCAGTTAAAAAAAAATGACAGTCCTTGCTGCTTTTGTCCTACCATTGGCGATTATCCTTAATTCTATTGGTAAATATAATAATAATAATAATAATACAATACAGCTAGAAAAATATTTAAAAATACATAAAAGCATCATGCCTGATCCTTTTTTAGAGGGTAATTTATACTTAGGAAAGGGAATTTTTCGCCCGAAAATCCATACAGAATTTGTTGGACTGTGTAACCTTTAATAAACCTTTGTCTGTTAATTCAACTTATAGCTGAAGTCTTACATGTAATTTAATAGCTTTACCTTAATTTAATAGTTTAAAAGTTTAGTTTATAATATGTGAAAGAAGACAGATTGATAAAAAAATTTGGGAAGTTTATTTAAACTTTTTTAAATTCATCAAAATTTTGAACACTTTCAATTTCTAAAATTGTGTACTTTTGAAAATCAATAACTAAATCTATTTTGAATCAGACAGGGTTCCACAATTTAGATCGCAGAATGTCGTAAATTTAAATTTCGAAAATTAGGGAAACCGTTAAATTAACATTTTTTTTAGAAATTTATCAAAATTCTGAATTTTAAGAAACTTTTTTTTTCTAAAAGTACATATGGTAACGATTTCAGTACGCTTCTAGATGATGAATGTTTTTGGTAGAAAGTTAATCGTTTTCCTTAAAATGTATGATTTTATTTAAAAATTTAGCCTTTTGGTTGACAATTCTTGAATTTGATTAAAAATTCTTCTATTTACATTGTCCTCCTTTATAATTAAAAAACTATTAGAATTGTCGGAAATTGGACACTATAGTTTCTCAACGGATCTTCAAGTTTCGGGGCCCCCTGAATTCGAAAACAAAGTTTTTACGAAAACTTCAATCTGTCTGTCTGTCTGGCAGTCTGTTCGTATACACGATAACTCTAAAAAAATTAACGGATTAAGTGTATCTTAAGCGGGCTTTTCTTAGGTCTTAAACAAAGAAAAAGTTCGTTAACCAGCCATTTTCGAAAAATTTTGAAAAGTGAGCGCATTTTGAATATTTTTAAGAGCTCTTTTTTGGTAAATTTAAAAATTTCAGCTACGGATTTTTATAGTATTACAAAAGACTAGCAATTTATTTTAACAATTTTTTTTATATTAAAAGAATATTTTAAGATCAAAAATCAAAATTTTAAGCCAAACAACGCATGATATGAAAAACGTCATAACAACTTTTTAGGTTTTCTTGAAAAATTTTAAATTTAAATTTCGGTAGCACGGAAAATAATAAAACGTGAAAAATTCAATTTTTGGGTGAAACCATGCAGGCTACGAAAAAAGATGAATTTAAAAAAATTGAGATAACAAAAAGGATGAGTACTTTTTGTTTTATTCGTGAAAAATAACATTAAAAATAAAAAAAAACAATAAAAATTAGTGGAAAAACGACCGAAGTTACTAAAAAAATGTTTTAACAGAAATTGGTTTGCACGAAAAAAGAACTACAAAGGACGACGCACCAAATCTATGGGAAACGGGTTTTCGGTGGATTTTGGGTAAAACTTGGTAAATATGTAGATTATAAGGGCCTAATGTAAGATACGGAAAAAATTAAGAAAAATGGCCGATTTTGGGCTATACCGCGCTACGCGCTCAACTTTGTGAAAATAATAAATTCTTATTTATGCTAGAAGGGGAGAGAGTACGTCAGATCGAAGTAGTTACCAAATGCCGGTTTGATAATGATGTATGCTGCGCGCATCCCAAAACTGCCGAACGCTAAGCGCTCAAGAATTTAATTTGATAATAGGTTTCTGTTATAACTTTCAAAACGGTGGCCCGGGGAGACCAATCTAAAATGAGGATAATCTTACAACGATATACATCGCGCGCTGGTATAACCGACCGAATGCTAAGCGCTCATAATTTTAATTTAATTGAACGTCACTGCTATAATGTTGGAAAGGGTGTCGAACCTAACGCCGGCACCTTATCTGCGCTCACGATAGCATGTTAAAATTTTAGACCTTATCTTGAGCGCTTAGCGGGTGGTTAGCACATCGAGCGATGTATATAATTGTAAAATTATCCTTATTTGATATTAAGGCCACCGTTTTTAAAATAATAACAGTGACATTTTTATTACATTTAATTATTTTGCTCTAAGCGTTCGACAGTCTTAGGATACGCGCAACATGCATCATTATAAAACCAACCATTAAGCCCTTACAATCAACATATTTACCAAGTTTTAGCCAAATTCACCGAAAGCCATTTTCCCATACATTTGGTGCGGGGTCCTTTTGTTATGAATCAGTCAGAAAGAATGGTCAAAAGACGCAAACTACGAAAAAAGTTTAAAAAAGAAATTATAGCTTTTGCAAAACCCTTCAAAATGTCTTATAACCATTTTCTAATAGAATTCGTGATTTCTTTTATATATCGTTACTAATATGCAGAACATCGAAAATTAAAATATTAAATTAAATTCTTAAAATATTCAAAATCTTTATCTGTAAAATTTAAAATTAGAGACTTTTTCCTCCGATACATGATATGATAGGTAATTGATACTTTTTGATCGTGACATTTCGAGTCATCCTTATGGAAGAAGGATGGTCTTCCATCCTGCTCTCATAAAAACTAGTATGGTTTTTTTAATCTTATCAACTTTTTATCTACCAATATTTGAGGTTTTTAAAAATTTGTCTTAAATTTTATACAAATTACAAATTAAAAGTGTAATTTACAAGCTTTGATAAGTTTATTGTTTTTTTCACATTTTTTCGATTATAATTTTTGAGAATAAATTCCCATGACTTTACCATCGGATGTTGATAAAACGATTTGTTCTTGGGTTGATAAAGGCAGCAACAAACTTTGCTTTTAAAAATCTATGATGATGGAAACGCTGGGTTTCCTAAACTTTGGGGAAAATATTAAATAAAAACGTCTTATTGATTTATTTATTTATACGTTCATTGGTTTCATCGCACGTTAAAGATTTTCTCTTATTAATCTCCTTGTTCAAACTGATTGAACTTTTTTGTATATGTTAAAGATTTTTCACAATTGTTTTTGATTTCATTGCGATACGTTTGTTAACTTTCTAACTTTTGTTTATTATTGCAGACTTAAGTTCACAGTCCGGCTCTTTACCTGACGACGAGCCTATTCCTGTTATTCCCGCTACCCAAAGTTCTGATTCTCCTGCCAGGTATTCTTCTTCTCCTGTCAGGTCCAGATCCAGGTCTCCTTCTGCCAGTCATTATCCTACCTGGCTGCCTCCTCCTAAACCTTCGTCTTCAGGAACCAGGAGCTTGGTTCCACCTACTAGGCTACCTTCTAATAACGGATATGGATATGCACTTGAAGAACTTGAATTTATTCGGTTCACTCCGCGCACAAATAATCACCGGATGCTCGAACCACGAAGATACACTTTTCCCGCTAATACCCGAATTAAATGGAGAGTAAAGCACAGTTTGTTGCTGCCTTTACCAACCCAAGAGCAAATCGTTTTATCAACATCCGATGGGGACGTCATGGCAATTTTTGAGTCTACTAATATTCTTGCTGGATTGTACATACAAAGTAAAAATGAGCAAAAGCGGGCAAAGATAAATATGGAAAGCAGCAAGGTCAAAGAATTAACTCCAGAAGAAAGGGATGAAATTCCAGTAGGTAAAAACCGCCTCATCTCAAGAAATTTTGTAATAAAGCGGCTTAACTAAAAGTGTTTCGCAGATAAATAATCATAGCAAAAGCACCCCAATCGGGGTGAGAAAAAGTAAAGGTTATGCATATGATCCTGTGCGAAACCAACAGCAAATTGTTTTATCAAAATCCGATGTTGACGCATTTGCAATATTAGAGAATACAAATATTGTAGCTAAGATGTTTTTACGTTACCGGGATAATAAAATAAGGAAATTTACAAAAATTAACACGAAAAGCGGCACGGTTACCGAATTGACTGAAGAAGAAATTAATTAAACTCCACTAGGTTCAAATAACCTAAGCACACGATAGTCTGGAATTAACCAAGTAACAAGCACGGTTTTAGAATGATTATTAAATTTTTTATCAAATCTGATACTAAAATATAATATTCCTAATCATCCTAACTCACATCAAAATGGTTCATGTAACATGTAATCAGAAATAATAATAAAAAGTCAATGTTTAAGGGTACTTTATGGTTAATATTTCGTCAATTACCCAGCCATGCTAATTCAGAAGCATATTCTGAAAACAATTTTTCAAACTCAGAAAACATCCTGTTAATATTTCCTTCTCAATTTTTAACGCTTCAGTACAATGCGCACCATTTTAAAAATTGTCAGTTCGGAACTTAAAGATTGTTTCCACATTATTAATGGTACCAACAATGTATTCAATAGTTACTTCAAATGTAGTGTACATCTATGACAGCATCCCACTAGATCTTGCTTTAGATTGCATTGAAGAAAAACTTAATTTAAATCACAACTGAAAAAAATAACAAAAAGAAGAAATTATAATATGTTTTATTCTTTGACAATAAATTTTATAAACAAATTTCGGGTGGCATAACTGATTAACCTTTATCACCAGTTGTTTCTGATTTGGTTTTACAAGATATTGGAAAAAGAGCTTTGCAATTATTAGATTTCAGATTTATTTTCTACAAACTTTATGTCGATGGCATTCTAGCTATTATTCCTGCCGACAAGATTGAAGTTTTCTGAATTCCATGAATTATTATTAAAGATTGCATAAACTTTACCCATTAATGAGAGAATAATAATGTTTGTCACTATCTTGATTTTCAAATAATAAAAACTCTAAATGGTGATTTTTTATCAAATTTATTCAGAAAATCTTCTGGGTCTGATAGATAGTTAAACTCTATATCACAAAATGTAATTTGTCACAAAATTGGTTCAATAAAAGGTTTATTAGATAGATGTGTTCCATTAAGTGATATCCAGTTCCATGGAAAATGTATGTAGTGTTATTTATCTAATCAGATGTAAATGTTGTAATAAAGCTTATATAGGTAAAAGATTAGTTTATGAAGTTTAGAATTTTAACAAAGGTTTGTCACAACATTCTTGCAATTTTAATTATTACGATGATTTTGATTTCAAAAATATTAAAATATTAGGCACAGGAAAAACATGTATGAGCAGTGTATTATTATTTTTATTTTTATAAACAAATTTTAAAAGATTTTAGTTAACTGACACACTAAAATTTTACATATAATTAAAATTTATCAAACTATTATAAAACAATGCCATGCAAATTTTTGTTCATCCTGTCTAGCCTACAGTGTAGTTATGTTTTTTATTTTTTTTTAATGTAAACCTCAATTGCTTATAGTCTTTAATTTTTTGAGACATCAAAATAACTATTCTTATTGTTTAAAAATTAACCTTAGAAAAACATTTTTTGACTCAAACAGTTTCTGAATGACATCGTTCTTCATTTTGATGTATTTTGTTTTGTAGTCTTCGACATTAATCTTTTATTTGATAATAACAAAATTTGAAGACTCAAGCAGAAATGTATATTAATCTACGAAACTAATTATAATTATTGTTCTCTATGGCATTAGGAATAGTAAAAATATAATTATTAAGGGCAAAACTTTTTGAAAAAGGTACGCATTTTACCAAAACCTCAAGGAGTGAGAAAGAAGTTTTATTTCAATTTATGTGGACCGTATGATTTAAAGAAAAATCTATGATGTAAAATTCAAGAATATTTTCAGTCAAAGAAAGGATTGATTTAAAATCTGTCAAATTCTTTGCAACACGTTAAACTTATTTACACCTACCAAAAATGTCTTGGAATCGTTAAAAATTGCTTTCTTGGGAATCTCAAAAATATCCTGAAATTAAACTAGTTCTTAAAAATCATCTCAAATTTACGTTTTTTATTTCAGCAAATATTTTTGAAAAGTTTCTACTATTAGAAGAACGGTATCTGATCACCATCACGCAGGAAAAAATTGTTAATACCGTTATTTAAAATGCCATTTAGAATTGCAAACAAAATTATTTTTTTTATTTGATTCTTTGACATTTCTATAAAATTGAAAAAATATTGCTCTTCTAAAGTAAGGGATTTCCAGTCGGCATGATTTATTACGGCACAATATTGCTAGCAGGTCACTTTCCTCTGGTGATGATGTACTAACAAAATATTTAAAAATTCTAATTTCCTAAAGGCAAAGAAAATTAGCATGAAAATCTTGAATTTTTAATATTCTTACTCAAAAAATATAATTTTTTGTCCATTAGTTGTTGAAAAAAATTGTAAAATTTGCTTTATTGGATGTGTAAGTTATATTTCAAGATTTATGTCAATGAAACCGTTCTCTAATTATCGCCATTATAAGTTTAAAAAAAGATTTGGCTTGTGCCAAAAGCTGATTTCTTTATAAACAAGCCGTTTCAGAAAAAAAAAATCATTTTTAATTTGTCGAAATCGAATTTCCATGCTTTTCTCGAAAAGGAAGCGAGATACGGAATAAAGTTAGGAAGACAAAATGATTCACTGGAAAATTTTCTAGAAACATTAAATTACTATTTTTTTCTCGTGAAGTTTTTTCAAGAAATTAATTTTTGGATGTTAAGAAATAAAAATGTTTTTTATTGAGTTCAATACTTCGATTCAATAATTTTTTGGTTTGTCCATGAAACACCAAAAATTATGAATAAAAGCCTATTTTTTACAGTATCTCCACTTAGGAAAATATTAAACGATTGCCTTGCATTCTAGTCATTATATAATTCAAGCAATTTTTTTTTCTTCATTCAGCTTACCCGATATAATAAAATGAAAACTCTATTAATTTTTTTTTTTTAAACTTTATCTGATTTAGTAAAAATTGAATCTTTCTTTGATGGAAAATTAACAATTTTGTGAAGAGTTCATCCTCTTTTGTTCAAAATTCAACCGCTTCGTTTAGAAATAAAACCTTTCGTACAAAATTTACTTCGAATTAAAAATTAATATTTTGTAATAAAAAGTCAAGTGATGTTTTGCTTTTTGTTTGAGAATTTAATTTTTTTTTTAATTTTGCATTATTACTTTAAAAATGTATTTATTTTTGTGCAAATTCCCCCTTTATTTGATAAACATGCAACAATTAGGTTTAAAATCCAACTATTTTGTTTAAAATAAATACTTTCTGGTTGAAAATTAAGCTGATTTTTAAAAGGTTTTGCATATTTCGTAGAAAATTTACTTTTCATTTAAAATGTATATTTTGGTTTTATAAAGTCAACTAAAATTCTGTTGTTGTTGAAGATTTCACTTATTTTTGTCTTTTTAGTTTAAAAATGCATTAAATTTAGTAAATACTTTAATTTTTTTTTATAAAACAGAAATTTTTTGGTTCACAATTCGAAAATTTGGTAAAAACGTTATTCTCTTTGGTTGAAAATTTAACAAACCTTTTGAAGCTTTGTATTTGTGATTTGAAATTTCATCTGTTTTAGTACAAATTTAATCTTTGATTGAGAATTAAGAATTTTGTTAGAAAGTCATCTTCTTTGGTTGAAAACTTAATCGTTTTGTTGCACATTTAAATGTTTTTTTTAAATAATTTCCTTTTTACATAGAATTAATTTTTTGATAATAAAAAATTAATTAAAATTGTTTTTTTTTGAAATTTCATCTAATTTTCTTGTCTTTTTACTTTAGAGATACATTTATTTTAGTAGAAATTTCATTTTTCGTGGATACAAAAAAAATTTTGGTTAAAAATTAGAAATTTTTGTGAAAAAAGTAATTCTTTTTGTTTCAAAATTTAATAAATTTTTTTTTATTTGCATTTTTTATTTTAAACTTTATCTGCTTTAATAAAAATTGCATCTTTCTTGGATAAAACTATCACAATTATTTAGTTGGAAAATTGACAATTTTGTTGAAGTCATCCACTCGGTAGAAAATTTTTTAATTGAAAACTCAGCTGTATGGGTGTAAGTTGGACTACTCTGTAGATTTTGTTTTTCAACGAAGGTTTGTTTTTTTTATTGCAAATTTGACTATTTTGTTAAAAAACAATATTTTATGCAAGTGCATATTTTGTGCATGAAAATAGAATTTTTGAACAGAAATTTTGTTTTTTTTGAAATTTTAACACGGAAAATGAACTTATTTTGTTTCATTACTAAAAAATCTTTGTTTAAATTTGTCTTTTCAGTTTTAAAAACGATTTTGAAAAATAAAATTGCATTTCTTTTGGTTTTACTATTAACTATTCTATTTCTTAGTTAAGAATTTTCTATTCTTTTATTTTAAATTATTTGCTTACAATTTTTTTCCTTATTATAAATTTTGCATTTAAGTTTTATCTTTGTTACTCATCTTAAGTTCTTAATAAATAAAGGTCAAGTGTAATTCATCCATCCGCATAGTGAGTGTTGTAAATATATTTTCGTGAAACAAGTGTTTACCAAAAAGCTTTTTCAAGCTTTCTCAGGTGCATAATTTTTGTTCATTCATATTTTTGTGCATCTTGCATAGTTTTTGAACGGGTTGGAATTTTTGATTTGGCATTATTTTTCTGACAGTTAAAACTGGAACCCTTGGTACAAATTTTGGAAATTTTTATTTTTTAAGAAAGTTCAAAAACTTATACTAATGTTGTAGGACTTTCAAAAAGCAACGTATTTTTTCTCCTGCCTTTTTTAATATCGTCCATTGTTTGGCTAAAAATTTTTATTTTTGATTTTTTTAAAAAAATTTTAAATTCTTTAACTCTGAAACGGCATACAGATGCACGCGTTCGTGAAAACATACTAAGCATCCTACATTTTTATCAACGAATATAAACTTTTATACAATTAGTTGAATTTTCAATAAAAAATTACTTCTGGATTAAAAGTTATAATTTTTGATATTAAAAGCAAAAAAGATAAAAAATAAAAAAACAGTCAAAATTAACCAAAAAGTAATTATCAACAAAAAATCTAAATGTTAAAAAATAGGTTATTTTTTGTCTGAAATTATCAATGTTCAACGCAAAACATAATAGATAATATGTTAAACAAACAAACAATACTTTAATCTTAAATCGAAAACAGTCAACGTTGACTCGAAAGATTAATTATTAACAGAACAGTACGAAAAATGTTATTTGCAACAACAAAGTTGAGCTTTTAATAATATATTTTTACACGTTAAATAAAATAAAGAAGTTTTAAATAAACAATAAAAACTTTTGACCCAGTAGTTGAGCTTTCAATAAAAATAATAATAATTTATCATTCTCTCAAACTTCAGAGAAGAATCTATCATTTATCAGAAAAGATTTCTTGATTTCTGAAATAACTTTTCATAAGAATTAGTAGCATTTTTCCAGTGACTCTGTTTTTAAAATTAATTAACTTTTCTCCTACTATTTAATTAAATTTCCTAAATTCTTATGAGACTCTGCATCCAGGAATCATAGAATTTTCGCTTAATATTAAAGCAATAATTCTTCCACTTGAGCTAGACGTACGGAAAATTGTTTACTTTAGTGTACTTTTTCAATAACGTATTTTTTAAATAGAATGAATATGAGCGAAGGAACTAATGAGACTAAGAGACATGAAAGCGCATAGGGTTGGGATTAACTTTGAGGAATAGGACAAGAAACAACGAACCGAAACTAAAGCTCTTTCTTGAATGAAATTGATGTTCAGTAAAGTTCACTTACCAGCTGCTTGAGAATGTCGTCGGGCACATTTCTCGAGGAGTTGCAAATTGCGAAGGCCGAAGAATGTGAGAATATAAGGGGTGCTTTGCTCGTTCTCAGTGCATCCCTCATAGTCGCCCTTGCTGTGTGGCTCAAATCTACTAGCATCCCTAGTCTATTCATTTCTCGAATAACTGCTTTCCCGAAAGCAGTTAAACCGCCCCCTAAAGAAAAAATGCCATTAAAATTTAATCACTTTATATTTAATTAATTTTTGGATTCATTTCATTAAAAACAAAACTAGAATTATTAAAATTATCCGATAACGAAGATGCGCTCTATTCGCGCTATTATTTTTTTACCTTACAAAAATTTTAAATTTTAATATAAAAATAATATGAAGCAACGTTTTGGAAGTTAGAAAAACTAATATTTAAAATTGTGAATACTAATTTTTTTTTTAATTTCAATTTCAAATAAAAAACAGGTTCATTCAATAACAAAAATCGAATGTTCAAGAAAGGAGTTAAATCAACAGAAAAATTTGAAGTTGTATTGAAATGGTTAAATTTTCTGTTAAAGATAAATTTGAAACCAAAAATGGAATAGTTACATTGTAGATTTTTAACATTAAATTTTTAATAAAAATACGAATTTTAAGCAAATTATTTATATTTTAAAATATAAAGCAAGTATTTTTTCTCAAATCATGAATCTGCAGCCAAAGAAATTTTTTTTTTAAATGCATTAGACTTTCAGCCTAGCACGGCGACCAATTGAGTTTTAAACGAAAAAGTATTTGAATAAAAACTCAAGAGCAATTCAATTTAATAACAAAAAAAAAGAATTTTCAATCAAATATTTGAATCCTTAATCTCAACAAATTAATTTTTGAGTAGAAAGTTGCATATTGAAGCACAAAAGATAATATGTCTACCAAGAAGATAACTTTTCTACCAAAAAAAACGAATTGTTGATGAACTTTGTGAATTTTTAAATAACGAAGTTAAAACTGAAAAATATATAAAAAAGTTTTATTTTTTTTTGAAAAAATTAATTTTCAACTAAAAGATATACATTTTGGAACAAATTAATGGTATCTTAACTGAAATAAGGAATTTTGATCTAAAGTGAGAAATCTTCAGTCAAACAAATTATTTTTGAAAAAAATAATTTGACTTTCAGCCAAATAGTTCAATTTTCACTAAAAAGATTAATTTTTAAGAAAAAATGTTTACAATTCAGATTACAAACAAAAACTGTTTGAGTTTAAAATAAAAGCAACCTGTTTCCAACAAAAATGCTAACATAACCTAAAAAATGTTTAGTTTCATTTTATAAGTTAAAAGGTTTTCGTTTAAAATTATTGATTTTTGAGGAAAAACTCTAGTTGTATAGCAAAATTTTTAAATCTATTTCTTCAATTTAAAATAATCGATTTCTGTTAAAAGTTTTAACCTAACCTACAGTTTTTGAAGAATTGTTGTCAACATAACCTAAGATTGATAAAGAAAATTCAAATCATCTTTGAAATATAATTTTTTACTTTTTCATTTTTTATTTAAGGTAAATTATTTTCCATAAAAACGTGGATATAAACAAAACTATTTAAAAATTAAAAACTTTGCTCAAAATATATTAATTTTCGTTTTTAAGTAACAATAATTTCTTTGAAACACTAACATAACCTAACATTTTTTTTTGTTATGAACCTAATGAACCTTTAAAAATTTAACGGCTTTTAGTGAAAAATGTAAATTTTCGGTACAAGGTCTTATAAATTTAATAATTTTTAATGAAAAACACTAGTTTTTAAGGTATAATGCTGACATAACCTAAAATGGTTGAAAATTCTACGGACCTTACAAATTCATAATGAATTTCGAAATTTTGCCAATTATCATAGATACATAGTTTTCTGAACTATTTAAAGTTTCTATACATTTAAGATATTTACTAATAAAAAAATTATAATAATTTAGTAATTAAATGATTCATTGTCCTTTTTATTCGATTTTATTTACTAATAACCGACAAAACTTTTAAGATTATTCATAGAGATTGGAAAATTTGTTTGTAAAATATTATTTTCACACAGATACATAATAAAAATTCATAAAATTTTACAAATCTAAAGTGGTCGGGAATATTATTTAGACTTTTACCAAATATTTACATGAAAAATATTTAATTTTCTCAAAGAGGCTTTGTATACAGTGAACCCCGGAAATAGTGCCGGTTTTAGGGTGTAAGATGGACCTATATAAGGGGCTCAGAACTATTTTGTTTTTTGTTTGTTTCTCCCGCCTCTCACTCTGTTTTGGTACGCCCGAGTACACACTGCACATCCCCCTGCAGCTCCTCGCCCACGTCGGGCTGCGAGGCGCCCATTCTCGGAAGAACTATCTGCGGGTGCACTATCTCCAAGGTTCACTATATTTCTGCCCAGAGCAGGAATATACAATTAAACATTTTTTAATTGACCAAATATTTAATCTATTATTTCCTTTCTTTATTAAATAACTTCAATTTTTGTGAAGCTACAATATAAAAATGAGTTAGAAACATTTTTAATGAAATAAATTCATAGAATGCTTTACCATTATTTTCAGATTTTCTAACTGAATTCGTAGAGATAAAGTCTGCTTTGATAGAAAAAATAATATAGTAAATGAAAGAAGAATTTATTACAAAAAAACTCTCACAAAGCGCCCAGTGCTCAGGATCTAGGTCCTCACTATGCACCCGAATGTTAACCAATGCCCCTAGAGATTGGCGGGAGATATTTCTGAGACGCATTGGCGGAATTTTTTAATATCGTCTCGCGCACGCGCATCTAATGCCTCGTTAAAGGCGCGCATTGGATACAGAATTAATGGAAGGGAGTGGCGCTTGGTGAGAAGGCGCTTTGTGAGAGTCTACTGTGATAAAAATGTTCTAATACTAATTTTTACTAAAGCTGCGAAGTAGGTATGAAAAAAAAACTTAAAATTTGTTTACCTTCCTCTGGATCATCCTGCTCCACTGTTGAACTTTTAGCCCATGGCGTATTGCAGGTATGCGTAAGAGTGAGGTAACGTACTCCTAATTGGTACAGTGTTCTTAAAACCGCTAGACTACTCCCTAGACTATGCCCACCCTCTACCCCAATTAGAGATGCTATCCTACCCCTGTTGTGGGCTTCCAGGATTTCTGTAAATTAAAATTATTAAAATTAGTGCAACTAAATAAAAGCCATAGCTGGATATGCATCTTTCCTATTAAATAAATAACTTTATTCATTGTTTACATAATTTTTTATTTTTAAAATGTAACTTTTACCTCGAATTTGACAGGGAAAAGGCAGCGAAATGTAGTTTTTTGTAAAATTTGTTTTAACAAACTTCATAAATTTGTACTATGATTTTATTTACTTATTACTTACTCATACTTAATGAACGAAATTTCTTTGTTTGAAAAACCTTATTTTAGAAAGTATCAAAACTTTAAGCACCTGAATAATAATTACTTATACGTTTAAATAGAAATTCATCAAGATCAATTTGCTTTGTCTTTAGGTGTTTAAGCAATTGTTTATTATTAACATGTTGGTTTACAATGAAATAAAGTAGAGAAATTTACTTTTTCCCCAATTTTAAACACAACTGAAGGGCCGGATCGTATAAGGACGCATAGAATTTTCTCGTGCGAAATCATAGCCCCCTGGAGAATTCAAAACCAATTTTGAATTTAAAATTTTTTAAGAATATATACCTGGACGTGAAATTTCATTGTGCATCTTTTTTTATTAAGACAAAAGTTGTAGCTTTTTTAGTTTTCGAAATAAAACTAAAAACTGAATTTTTTGAAAAACTTGATTTTAATCGGGTTTTCACTTCAGCTTATGCTCAGTGCTTCAATTTTCGAAATCATTTAATGAAAATATTAGGGAATGTGCTTTAAGATGTCCTTCGATTTAAATTTGATATGAATTTAAAACCGTTGTTTTCAAAAATTATTCCTTATTTTTTTCTGATGCTCGGCACGAATCGAACACTCTTAACTTCCAGCGTTTCGTTTATCGCGGAAATTTTTATCAGGCAAATACTTCTCGCGACAAAAATTCGGATAAGGGTATAATAAAGTTTTTTAGAAAGTTTCAGACCAAAATATTTAATAGTTTAGGAGTAATCAATTTTTACACTTTATTAGGCACAAAACAATTTCTTTGAAATATTCATAATTTTAAAATGAAAAACGATCAATAATTTTGTATGTTATTTTCTTAGTGTATGACTTAATTCATTCTATAAAATGACTATGTCTGAAAAATGTAATCAATGAAAAATATTAATATAATATTACAAAAATTTATCTCGTGCAAAATCAATAAAGTACAAATTTTATTTACTGTTTATTTAAAATTGGATTTTGATAGAACCGTGAAACATTCATTGTTTAAATCGACAGATTATTAGAAGGTATACCTTGTTATTAGAAGTTTTGTGTACATTTTCCATCCATGTACTCTCGTCTCTTTTTCGTTTTCTATCTCGAACTGCCAGATGTATATTTTCCATTTTAAAATAACAATAGAACATTTGTGACTAGATTGATTATAAATAAATACAATAGATATTGAACTTTATTAGGCTTAAAATTAGTTTTAATGTGCACTGTCCAGGGCAAAGTTAAGGACTAACTGATCTCTTTTATTTTTTAAATAAATTTAGACAAAGTGTAAGATTTGTGCATAGGTTTGTTTTCAAAATGCATGTTCAAGGTCGCTTACGAGTTAAGCGAATGTCGGTATAAACATTAGGTGTGAAAATTTTGTTAACTTATTTTTGTTTAACTTTTATTTACTAAAACATTTTATAAGATCATATTATAAGCAAAGACTCTCTAGCGAGAGAACATAGCACAGCGGCGTGCACAGTAAGCTGGAAAACTTTATCGCTGACGTTCACTAAAATCATAACTTCTCCTAAACTATTAAATATTTTTATCTAAAACTTTTCAAAAAACTTCATTATACCCTTCTTCAAATTATTGTCGCCAGAATTATTTGCCTGCTCAAAATTCCTTCGCTAAAAGAAACGCTGGAAGTTACAAGAGTTCGATTCACGCCGAGAATTAGAAAAAAATTAGGAAATATTTTTAAAATAACGGTTTTAAATTCGTATTAAATTGTCAGTCAAAGGACATCTTAAAGCACATTCCCTAAAATTTTCATTAAAAAATTTCAAAAATTGAAGCACTGAGCATAAGTTGAAATGAAAATCCGATTAAAATCAAGTTTTTCAAAAAAGTCAGTTTTTTAGTTTTATTTCGAAAACTAAAAAAACTACAACTTTTTGTCTAAATAAAAAAAGATGCGCAATGAAATTTCACGTCCAGATATATATTCTTTTAAAATTTTATATACAAAATTTGTTTTGAAGCCTCCAGGGGACTATGATTTCGCACAAGCAAATTCTATACGCCCTTATACGATCCGGCCTCTCAATTTATCGCAATTTAGTATGAATTGTAATTTCAATATATACTCATCATTTTAAATGAAGTTCCATTTGTTTAAGAATTTTTGCCAATAAATATCAAAAATTCACATTGTGTTTTAAGAAATTGAAATTATTAGCTTATTGCTACTATGAAGACGATTAAATAGTATTTTTTAATTTTTTTAAATTTTCTTTTCTATTACAAAGTAATTTTTAACACACGAGATTAAATTCTATCATGTCTTCTATTTTTAAGTCATAATCATAAATTTAAAATAATCAATTTTTTAAAAATTTTATTTGAAAAAATATAATAAATTCAAACCTTCTCAGTATAACATGAACTATATAATTTAAATAAAAAGTGCAACGCGACATATTCTGTGTAAAAAAAGTGTAGTTTTTCACAAATTTTGCAAACTACTTTTATTTGCTCTTCTGATTTTCCAACTTTTAATTACTTTACCATAATTCTTTTAAAAGTTATCATTTGTTCCAATACTTTTTTTTATAAAAGACCCGGAGTTCATTATTGTATGCTTATTCAAGCCATCAAAATGATTTAAACAATTAATAACCAAGTAGATCAATAGTGTTGATTTTGCAATAATAATTTATTAGTTCATGTTATTCAGAGATTATGTAAATTTGTGATATCCTGCCAAAAAAATTGTTTATTCTGCTTTATTCAAACCAAAAGTTACATTTCAAGGATAAACTTCCGAAAAGGTAGAAACTCCGATTTTGTTTAAATAATGTACACTGATGTATTTTAACACGCTAATTGCGAATATGATGTTGAAATTTGGCAGAAAGTTTATGTACATGATGAAATCATGAAAAACCCATAAAAATCCTGGTTTTTGCAATTATATCATGTAATGTGCAAAATTTAAAAAAATGTTTCAGACAAAAGTCACAGATCGTATTAAAATACACATTTTCTGTTAAAAAAGTTTCTTCTGCGAGTGATAGTTTTCGAGAAAATTAGAAATACATCGATTTGCGATCACAGTGATGCTTCCCCGCCCCCACGAGACGTTGGAAAGGGGTAGAGGTGTGACTTTACATTATTTCTGCGAGCAATCACAGGAATGCCTTTCCGCCCCCACGAGTCATTGTAAAAGGGGAAGGAAGGCCTTACATTAATTTTGTGACCAATCACATGGGTTCATTTCCGCCCCCACAAGGCGTCGGAAAAGGAGTAGGGGTGCGACCTTACATTAGTTCTGTGACCAGCCACTAGGGTCTATTCCCGCCCCCATGATTCGATGGCAAAGATGAAGGAGGGCCCTACATTACTTTTATGGCTAGTCACAGGGTTGCATTTCTGCCCCTACAAGGCGTTGGAACAGTTGCAGGGGTGCGACCTTACATTATTTCCGTGACCAGTCACAGAGATGCCTTCCCGCTCCCACAATTCGTTGGAAAATGGGAAAAGGGGCCTTACATTACTTTTGTGACCAATCACAGGAGTTCCTTCTTGTCCATCATGAGTCTTTAAAAAAGGGTTAGGAGTGTCACTTTACATAATTTTTGTGACCAGTCACAGGGGCGACTTCCCGCTCCCCACGAGTGACCGGGAATCGATGCATCTCTCATTTTCTCAGAAACTATCACTCGTAGACAAAAATTTTTGCAATAAGAACTGTGTATTTGAATGCGGTGTATAGCTTTTGTTTAAACTATTTTTTTAAAATTTGCATATTACCTGAGGTAAACACCAAAACTATGATTTTTTTTGTTTTTTTATGCTTTTACCATGGAAATAAAATTGACGTCAATTTTCGCCATAATATTCGTAATGGGTGCATCAAAATCTATCAGTATAGGGAGTTTAAACAAAATAGGAGGTTCTACCTTTTTAAAAGTCCACCCTGTTTCAATAATATAGAATTTTTTTAAATAATTAAAAACAAATTGAATCGACCAGATTGATTTTTATATTCCCAGATCACTTAATTTCTTTATGAGAATATCGATAATTTGAGATAAATTGTGAAAAAAATTGTTCTAGCCAATTAAAAATTATAAACAACCATATTGAGTATTTAAATTTATATGTTAAAAATGATATGCAAGAAAACAGTAATAACAATTATCAATATATCAAAAAATACATGACCTATATTTAGTGAGTGGTTTTTGGGGCATACTGGAAAGGGGCGGAGCAGGGGCTCAACATGAAAAGTCAGAATCCTAATTTTTTTAAACAATAACATTAAAAGAAAATCCTACCTGACTATAATACATAATTTTTTTGAATAGTTTTCTTTGGTGATTTTTTAAACATTTAAAATAAAACTTAAAAAAAAGTTAGACCTTTAAAAACAGAGGTCAAAAATAAACTGGTATTTTCTTCGCAAAAGTTCTAAATAATTGTTTTAGCTTAACAAAATTAAATTTCACTTTTTCATCTCGAGCTTCTGACAGAAAGTGAACCACGCTGTCAATGAACCTTAAAAAAAATTCCAAACACTGGAACTTGGATTTACGATCAATTTCTATTTTTCTTGCGCACGGCTTTTTTCTCGCTACGATGCTAGTATTTCACGCTTGGCTAAACACCATCCCTCGACCCCTATAGGGACTGCACTCTCTGCCCGAAACAGCCACGGCGACAATTCTTCGCAACAGTAAATCCAGACACATTAAATCCAAGTTCAAGTATAAATTAAATCATTGCTTCTAATTTTTCAGAATTTTTATCCTAAAATTTTCTTACCCCTGGAGGATGCAACGAACTGCATATGTTGAGAATATTTCTCTATGAGCCTCTTTATAAGGTCCACTTGCTCCAAAGTCAGCTGAACGGCGTTGAGGTGCTGTGATTCACATGGCACATACGCAGCCCAAAACTGAAAATTAAATTTAATGATTATGATTATTATTAATGAAAATTGAAGGCGGAAAAACACTTATATTCAAATTGCTGTCACGTTGGTTGTCACGTGACTCAGAGGTTCTCATAATTATCTATCATTGTGACGATGTGTCTTTGATGAAAATTAGCCTCCTATCACCGAGAGCTGAAAATGGGCCATGGGTTGAAAACTGACATGCGGTGGCGCTAGTAGTAACTTTGTTTTAGTTGGTTTGACGGGAATATGACTTTTGTCATGCAGAGCCGTTACGAACTCTTAAAAATGTATCAAAAAAATTGTTTATTTATGTAATTAGAGCGAAAATGACACGGTGGATATTTATAACAGTTTTTTTTATTGAATTAGGTCCTTTAATTCATTAATTATGGTAAACTGAATTCTGTCAGGGTGTCAAGAAAATGAAAAAAAGTTTTAGGATTCATGAGAAATTTTTAAATAATTATTTTCCAAGGAATTTTAAAAGAAAATTAAAAAAAGATTACAAAACGTTTTTAATTAATTCCTAAAATTTTTGAAAAGTGTGTAAAAGATTTTAAAGTAAAATGTTTACATTTTTCTATAATATGTAATTTTAGAAAAAATTGAGTAAACTTAGGTGATATTTAGAAGTTTGGAAACGATTTAAAAATAATTAAAACTTGTAAAGATTTCTTAAAGATTTTAGCGCAATTTTTTTAACTTTGAAGAAAATATATTAAAACGATTTTAAGAAGTTTAGAAGCCCTAACAAGATTAAAAAAATAATTGTCCTTATATTCGTGTGAAAATTTTATATATTTTTTTTCAAAAATAAATTTAAGGAAAAATTAAAAAAGGTAAACATATCACACGATAGAAGATTTAGATGATTTCGAAGCAACTTTCTTTTAATTGGTAAGTTTACAAAATTATATAAAAAACAAAATTGAGTAAATCCAAGAAATATTTAGTAGAATTGAATAAATAATTTCGAAAGTTTTTAATAGAATAATAAAAAAGTCTTGAAAATTCTGGGAAAAGTTAGAAGATTATAAGGTGATTTTTAAATTTTTAAATGATATTTAAAAATTTGGAGAAAAATTAGATCCGGTTAAAAATATTTTCAGGAATTTCAGACGTTTTAAACTGGTTATAAATATTTGAAAACTGGAAAAAAATTTCGAAAATTGTGTGATTTGAAACATTTCATAATTCGGTAATAATATATATTTTGTGCAATTTTTTCCATTAATTTGTGTATTTGGTACTTATTTTTGTATTTTTTTACAGGTTCTAAAAATCCATTTAATTTGTTTCTTTGAATGATGTCAATTATGCCGCTTTTTCTAATATTAAAAAAAAGTTTTAGTAGAATTTTCATTTGTCTTAAATAAAAATGCAACTGTTTGTTTGAAAATTCAACAATTTTCTTGATAAGTCATGCTTTTTAGTTGAAAATTGTGCTGGTTTTTTGGAAATTGAACAATTTAGTGGAAAAGTTACTTTTTGCTTAAACTAAATATTTTGATGGATGAAAATTTTACTACATTTGAAAAATTTTTGTTTTGTTTTTAATTAGAAAACTATTTATTATAAGAGAAATTTCATATTTCATTGATAAAAATGCAACTATTTGGTAGAGAATTCAACAATTTTGTTAAAAGCTCATTATTTGTGTTTGAAAATTACTTTTTTTTATTAAAAATTTAATTTTTTAATTAGAAAATTAATTACCGTGCAAATTTTTGTTTTGATAGTCGAAAGTCAACTGAAATATTTTTGAACAGAAACCTCAACTAGTTCTTTCAAAATTAATCTTTTTGACTTAAAAAATCGTCTGTTTTAGTAGAAATGTTTTTTAATAAAAATGCAATTTTTTATTTTAAAAAAAAATCTGTGCTTAAGTGTTAAAACTATTTTATGCGAAATATTTGGTTGAATCACTTTCTTAAGAAATAATTTTTTTGTTGAAGATTTATATTTTTAGTTCGAAATTTATCTCTTTAATTAAAATTTTTACTGTCTAGTGGAAACGCTTATTTTTAAAATTGATCTTTTGGTGTTGAACATTCTCCTTTTTTAGTACAAAAAATTATTTTCTGGGTTTGAAATTTGATTTTTGTTGCGCAAGAATGCATCTGTTTCATGGGAAAATTATTTTTAACTGAAAAGAAATATTTTTGTACTAAAATTCTATTTTTGTAGAGAAAATTCGTCTCTTTTTTTTGTTCTCTTTTTGGAATTAAAATTATTTTTTGTTTTCAATTTTATCTTTTTTATTGAAATATAAACTATGATACTTTTTTGTAGGGAATTTATCTTTATTGTTTAAAAATCAAAGTATTTTTTGAAAACTCATCTTTTATGGTAGAAAAGACTACTTTTTGTTTTAAATAAATTAATAAATTTTAAATTCACAATTGCAAAATTTAACTGTTGGAATGACAGTTACTCCGGAAATGTATAATTTTTAAGTAAATTATTGTGATTTTACAGATAAATATAGTAATTTACCATAAATTACCAAAAATTTCATTTTACACATTTTTATAAATTTCCGAAAGTTTATGAAATTTGTTGATACTATTACAGTTAATTTACTGTATTATTTCTTTTAATTTATGATAATTTACCATAAATTCCCTGAAATTTAATTTAAAAATGTCTACATTTCCAGAAATGACATTTTCTGTTATTTTTGCTAATTTTACAGGTAAGTATGATAACTTACAATAAATGACCCAAAATTCCATTTTATACACTTTTATAAATTTCTGAAAGTTTATCAACTTTTAGGTAATGTATAGTAACTTACAGTAAAATACCCACATTTCAATTTGAAAATTTCTAATTTTCCGGAAATGTATAGACATTTTCTTTAATTTATAGTAAATTTACAGGTAAATATGGTAATTTCTCATAAATTACCCAAAATCGTTTAAAACATGTGATAATGCAGGTATTTCTTTCATTTACGATAAATTTCCTAAAATAAAAATTTAAATGTCTATAAATTTTCGGTAAATTATAAAAATTTTATGGTAATTTACAGTGATGTTACAGGTGATTTTTGTTAATTTACTATAAACGGCCCAACATTAAAATTAAAAATAATATCTATACATTTCTGGAAATTTATATAAAATTTCTGTAGTTTATGGTAACTTTCCTGGTAAATATGATAAGCTACTATCAATAACCCAAAATTATATTTGAATTTTTAAAATAAATTTCCGGAGATTTATAAAATATATTTGCAATTTATGGTAATATTACAGACAATTTATCGTAACTTACTATAAATTGCCCAAAATTCAATTTAAAAGTCTATAAATAACCAGAAATTTATAGATTGTCAGTAAATTATAGTGATTGTATACGTAGATATAGTAACTTTACATAAATTACGAAAAATCCCTTTTATAAATTTTTTTAAATTTCCAAAAGTTTATGAAATTTTGTGGTAATATTACAGGTAATTTAGTGTATTCTTGATGTTAATTCATTGCAAAATATCATTAATTGCCAAAAAATCAAATTAAAAATGTATAAAGTTTTAGAAATGTATGGAAATTTTCGGTTATTTATGGTCATTTTACAGCTAAATATGGTAACTTACAATAAATTACCGAACATTTCATTTAATACACTTTTATAAATTTACGAAAGTTTATCAAATTTTGTGGTAATTTATTGTAACTTACGATAAAATACCTAAAACTCAATTTAAAATATTATAAATTTCCGGAACGTATAGAAATTATCCTTAATTTATAGTAAATTTACAGGGAAATATGGTAATTTCTCGTAAATTACCCAAAATCGTTTTTAAACCTTTTTAATTTTTGTTAATTTACCATAAACAACCCGACATTAAAATTAAAAAAAATGTCTATACATTTCTGGAAATTCATATAAATTTTCTGTAATTTATGGTAACTTTCCAGGTAAATATGATAACCTACTATCAGTTTCCCAAAATTTAATTAACATTTTTTAAATAAATTTCCGGAAATGTATGAAATTTTTTGGTGACTTATGGTGATATTACAGGTAATTTATGGTAACTTACCAAAAATTGCCCAAAATTTATTTGATAAATATCCATAAATTTCCGGAAACGAATAGAAAATTTCTATAACTTATTTTAAATACAGGTAAATATGGCAACTTACCATAAATTACCCAAAATTCGTTTTTAAACATTTTTATAAATTTCCAAAAATTTATTAAATTTTTTATTAAATGATGGTAAAATTTACAGTTATATTTTGTTAATTTACCGTAAATTGCCCCATACCTAATTTTAAAATGTCTATAAATTTCCGGAAATGTTTAGAAATTTTTGGTCAATTATGGCATTTTTGGTAACGCATAGTGATATTACATGTAATTTTTGTTACTTTACAATAAACAGCCCGCCATTAAAATTAAAAATAATGTATATAAATTTCTAAAAATGTATGTAAATTTTCTGTAATTTATGGAAGTTTTAAGGTAAATATGATAACCTACTATAAATTACCCAAAATTCAATTAAAATTTTGTCAATAAATTCTCGGAAATTGAAGAAATTTGTTGATAATTTATGATGATATTAAAGGTAATATATGGTACCTTACCATAAATTGCCCAAAATTAAATTAACAAGTGGCTCTGAGCTTCCGAAAATTTATAGAAATTTTCGGCACTTTATGGTAATTTTACACATAAATATTATAGCTTACTATTAATTACAGAAAATTCGTTTTTAAACACTTTTCTGAATTACCAAAAATTTATGGAATTTTTTGTTAATTTATAGTGATATTGAAGGTATTTTTTGTTAATTTACCATAAATTGCCCAAATTAAATGTTAAAATGTCTATAAGTTTCCAGAAATGTTTAGACCTTTTTGGTATATTATGAAATTTTTTAAGAACATATTACATGTAACTGTTGTTAATTTGCAATAAACTGCCCCAAATTCAAAATAAAAATAATGTCTTCATATTTCTAGAAATATTTGGTAATTCTACAGCTAAGTATGGTAACCTTCTATCAATTACCTAAAATTCAATAAAAATTTGTTTAATAAATCTTCAGAAATGTATGAAATTTGTTTCTAATTTATGGTCATGTTGCAGGTAATTTATGGTACCTTACCACCAATGTCCCAAAATTAAAACAAAAAAATGTCTATAAATCTCGAAAAATTTATAGAAATTTTCCTTAATTTATGGTAATTTTATAGGTTAATATGATAAATTATCACAAATTGCACAAACTTCCCTTCCAAAATTTTTCATCAATTTCTGGACATTTATGAAATTTTTTGGTAATTTATGGTAATATTACAGGTAACTTGATCAATTATATATGATACATTTCCATAAAATACCGCAAAATTTTACTGACTGCAACCAAAATTTCCACACATTTCTTAGGGTGAGTGGGTTGATTATCTTAGAATGTGAGCTCATAGATTTATAAAATTTTGATTTTTTTTCTTTGACGTCACTGTTTACTCCCCAGGGAGTAAAAAGTAGAGCTTTTTCGATGTGAAAAAAAAATTTCTTACACACACTTATCAGTCAATTTTCTGCTATATTTTGATTCTTTTTTTGGGGGGGAGGGGGGTATTTTCTGTATGTGAAATATGACATTCAATTTCTATAGAAATGTTAGTTACGTTCGTTTTGGAAGGAGAATAATATCTGTTTTATACTACTAGCTCATTTGAAATCGGAAGAATTTAAATTGGAACCCTTTGGTATAAAAGAAGGCGGAAACTAGGCTGATAATATGTGGAGGGAAAAAAGGAGAATCCTACAATGCAAATTAGAGAAAATGGAACAAGTCTGTGGTCTAATGGAGGAAGCAGCTGTTTCAGCCGTTTTTGCAACTTGCACTCGACGTACTCTGCCCATTTCCATTATCCACTTGTATGTCGCGGTTATAAGAGAACGAGCTATTTATTGATCCTATATAGAATGAGTCTATTTTCATTATTGAATAACCTATAATGACTAAAAAAAGAAAAAAAAACGTATGAACTTTTGAGGATTCCTCAATACGTAATTTTATAGGTAAGTATGGTAAGCTACAATTAGTTATCCAAAATTCAATTTAAATTTCGTTAATAAATTTCCGGAAATCGATGGAATGTTTTGGTAATTTATGGCGATATCACAGGTAATTTATGGTACCTTGCCATAAATTACCCAAAATTCGTTTTTAAACATTTTTCTAAATTTCCAAACATTCAAGATTTTTTTTGGTAATTAATAGTGACATTACATGTATTTTTTTGTCAATTTACCCTAAATTGCCCAAACTAAATTTTAAAATGTCTATAGCTATTTATTGATTGCATATAGAATGAGTCTATCTCTATTATTGAATAACCAATAATGACTAAAAAAAAAACGTATGAACTTTTGAGGATTCCTCAATACGTAATTTTATAGGTAAGTATGGTAAGCTACTATTAGTTATCCAAAATTCAATTGAAATTTTGTTAATAAATTTCCGGAAATCGATGGAATGTTTTCGTAATTAATGGAGATATTACAGGTAATTTATGTTACCTTACCATACATTTCGCAAAATTAAATTTAAATGTCTTTGAACTGCCGGAAATTTATAGAAATTTTTCGTTATTTTATGGTGAATTTACAGGTAAATATGGTAGCTTACCATGAATTACCCAAATTTCGTTTTTAAACATTTTTATAAATTTCCAAAAATTTATGAAATTTTTTGTTAATTTATAGTGATATTGCAGGTATTTTTTTTTAATTTACCATAAATAAAAATTTAAAATGTCTATAGCTATTTCTTGATTCTATATAGAATGAGTCTTTTTTTTTATTATTGAATAACCAATAATATCTGAACAAAAATAAATTACCCAAAATTCGTTTTTAACATTTTTATAAATTTCAAAACATGAATCAAACTTTTTGTTCATTTATAGTGATATTCCAGGTAAGTTTGGTTAATTTACCATAAATTGACCAAATTAAATTACCTATTTATTGATTTTATATAGTGTGAGTCTATTTCCGTTATTAAATAACCCAGAATGACTAAAATAAAAAAAATAAAAAAGAAAACGTATAAACTTTTGAGGATTTCTCAATCTGTTTATGAGTTCTGGGTTATCAGAAACTTTTGTATTTTTCGGATCTGATGAGAAAAATGGAATTTCTGGTACAGAGATTTTAAGCTTGAAGACCAGAAGCCTAGAAACTGCAAACTTCACTTTTTGAAACTGTAAAGGCAGAAGTTTGAATACGTAAGATTATAATTTTTAGGGTTTGCTACAATCAGACAGAAACGCGGTGAAATAGTAAAATCTGAACGAAAAAGAAGTTTTATAAAATCTTACCAGTTTTTTCGAAAATAATTGAACTAAAATATTAATAAAAAGGGGAATTATTTAGTGTTAATAATAGTTTTAAATGGAATAAGTTCGGTTATCTAATAGAAAGCATATGGGACCGTCGTCCTAGGTCGGCACTCTGGGTTAAGTTGGCACCCTACTGTTTCTCAGAAATGGCGCGCGTGTCAGCTGAACCATTTTATCTTATGACATGTTGGTAATTGACGTAAGTTACGCTCAGAATTGTGACTTTAGTTTTCGTTTGACAGGGTGATCGAGGTATAGCATTTTGGTGCAGACGAAATTCCATTTACAAAAATTTTTATAAAGCAGCCACAGATGTCTGAACATTTTGAAAAGCGTAAACAATTGTGAAAATTCGTAGCGGTGCTGAGTAGGCACTAAACTGGTTGTCCTGAGTCGGCACCAAACAGGTGGTCCTGAGTCGGTACTTTTTATTTTGTTATTATTAGTGTGTTATTTTATTTTGTTGTGCTTCATTTCCTTTTATTTTCTGTTTTTTTTCCATTGACATTATTCCACATGTTTTTTTTTATTGTAAATAGTTTAAATTTGTCCATTTGCTCCTAAAACTTACATAAGCTGCCCTTTCTCTTGCACTTGCGTGAAAAAAATTATGTGCCATTCACGACCAGGGGGTGCCGGCTTAGGACCACCATTTTAAGAAATAACAAAAATGGACTTTTTCACTGTGCGCTACAAAGGTAATCCGGTTGATTTTCTTTTTTAGAATACAACTAGTACGGTGCCGACTTAGGGCTGGTCTCCTAGGATGAAAAATATTTTTTCCTGCAGCAGGATAAGTTTTAAAATCTGCTGCTGTACATATACTATATAAATAATATTTTTCGTCCTAAAAATATAAAATAGGTCTATTTTCAAACCCAAAATTACTTTAAACCAAGATAAATTTTAAGTATTAAAGAAAATTTATAGTGGAATAAATTTCATAAACTGTGATGGTTTATATATGGTAAAAAAGAATTTTTGGTTGCAATAAAAGTTAAAAAATAATATTTTTTAACTTAAATTATTACATTAAAGATAAATGAAAGGTATTAACAATTTTTTTAAATTTTTATTTATTCAATTTTATAATCCAAAAACAAACCGAAAATGGGTTCCTATAACTGCACTATAAAATATTTTTTCTTCTAAAGAAACCATTTTTTAAATATCTTTTTCTGTTATTTTTCCCACCAAAAATAGGTGAAGATTTTTCATTTGTTTATTGACATTATTTATAACACTGCTAAACCTAACGTGCGTAAAGTACTTTATATTCTTCAAAGAAAAAGTGATGAATCTGTCCTTTTTGTTCATTTAAAAAAAAACTATTACAATAAATATTCCATAAAAATAATGTCCTCCAAAAGGTATTTTCCTTTTGAATAATTTTAATATAAAATCATACATTTTCGCAGACAAAGGAAAATTACAAAATGAAAATGGGAAATTTTTAAAACAAAAATGTTTATGGTTCGGGAAATTTTTTGATTAGTTTAAGGTTTCAGTAAAGTTTTCAAATGGAAAACGGTTATTCTTAAGAAAAATTAAACGATTTCCAAGTGCATTAAAAATTCTGAACAATTATTTTTTTGATTTTGTGTAATGGTTTTTCGTCGTCAATTATTAGTATTTTTAATAAAAAATCACTAGTTTCTATAAAATATTTACCATTTTTCAACAATTTTTAACAATTAAAACTATTTTGAAACTATTTCACATGATTTTAAAACTTTTTATTTTTAAAAACAAAATGATTAAATTCAAAAATTTAAAAGACTTTATAGGTGTTATATTTTTTGCGGAAAGTGCAAATTTTTATTAATAAATTATTTGAATTTAAAAAAGTTTTACGAGTTTCGAATATTATGATACTAACTCATGATTTTACATTGAAGATTCGTAATTTAAAAAAAAAGAATTTTGGATTATGGTACTTGTTTTGTCGCTAAGTAGTATTTTTAATTTTATTTAAATTATGACTTTAAACCTTTTAAAGTACATTCACAACTTTAAAAAAATTTTAGTTTACGTTGGTATTATTGTACCGAAAAATAATATTTTCAGGGAAAAATCACTATATTTGAATAAAGTTTTATAATTTTTAATAATTTTTTTTACGTTAGCACTTTTTTTCAAAAATTGGTGTTTTCCATCTTCAAAAAATTCAGAATCATTAAATTCATATTTTTTGTCCATTTTTTCAGTCATTTTATACCGGAAAACGGTTATGTTTATTTTAGAATATTAGGTTTAAAAAGAATAGTTACAATCTGAAGCAATTATTTGTTGTATGCTATGTAAAGATTTTTTGTATAAAACTGATATTGTTTATGAAAATTAAATATACTTTAAAGAATACTAAAAACTTTTCAACAAAGACAGGGTCAACAGTAATAATTTTAGACAGTAGGAAATACAAAACTTTCTTTACCCAAAAAAAATTCTCTAAGATTAACCCATTTTCCAGCTTTTTATAAACAAATATTTTTAATATTATTCGTCTGACAAAATATGAAATAAAAAGATTTTTTAATAAGAAAAAAAAAACAAAAAAAACTTAAAAATAATTTTATTAATAATAAAATTCGCATTTAGAAAACTATACGCAATATTTGAAATTAAAGTTAAATTACTGAAGAAATTCAGAAGCTAAAAAATTTTAACTTCAAAATATTAAACAAGAAATAAAATAATACAATTAATGAAAACTAGTTAACTGAATATGGACTGTATTTTCTGAAAAATTAACGCCTTTTCCAGCGTTATTTTTCAATCAATATTTTTCGGATTATTGATCTAATTATTTCATAATTTTTTCAGATGAATAATCCTAAAAATATTGATTAAAATATAACGCTGGAAAAGGCATAAATTTTTCAGAAAATTCAGTCCATATTCACTTTACTAGTTTTATCTTATTGTATTATTTTATTTCTTGGTTAATATATTCAAGTTGAAATTTTTTAACTTCTGAATTTCTTCAGTAATTTAACTTTCATATCAAATATTTCGTATAGTTTTCTAAATACGAAATTAAAAATTAAAAAACTTCAAAATCTTTTTCTAGAAATAATAAAATAGAACCATATTTTTATTAAATATTTTTAAACTATTTATACGAAAGGTCTGGAATAGAAATAAACCTATTTTCGAAATAAAATTTGAAAAAATCTCCGAATTTGTTTTTTAATTAAAAAAATATTTTTTCTATTGAGATTCCGGTCAAGTAAAGATTTAAAAAATGTTGACGTGCGATATTTCTAAGTGGCATGCTATCTTTAAAAAAGAAGGCTTTCAAAATCTTCTTGAAAGCTTCTTCTCCATGTCTTTAACTTTTACTGACTTTTTATTACACCTCAATGACTTCCGTTCAGAAATAATTAGAAATTTAATCGCCTCTCTCCTAATACTATACGTGATCGGTTTTTATGAAACTTCGCATTGCTGGATAAAGTCTATTCCGATCAGTCGTTAAAGTTAATACCTCTAAAAGTCTGATCTCTTCAGGTATAAGTAGAGATTTCTAGAATTCACTATTTTATTTTAAAAAAGGAAAAACTAGATAAAAATCTCATGTTTAATTTCATATATAAAAAAATGGATTTAAAAATGACTTAAAAAAAATTAAAAAAAAAATTGACTAACTTGTATAAAACTGGTCTCATATAAACCTTAATTGCAAAACAAAATTAATGGGTAAAGTGAGAGTCTAAATTTGAAAAAACTATTTTATTTTTGCTAGTTAATTTATCTTTTTGGTTTGAAAATTCAATAAAAAAATTTGTCATTTTTTCTATTTCACGTTCAGGGCGTTGAAATCGTCTAAGTTTCTTAGAGTAAAATTAGTCAAAGATATTTCGATATTGTATAACAAAAAAACTGAAACTTCATAAACAAATTATTTTTTTAAACAATGTTTTCTACGATTTTTCATTATTTTGCGTGTTTTTCAATTAAAAACCAAGAAATATGGATAAAAACAACATAATAATAAAGAATAAATTTCTTCTCGTGATTCTTATTATGAATTTTGTAAAGAAATTTAATTTTAAAAATGCATTATTCAGGCATTTTTCGATAAAAAAAATCGTTTTGTTTTTATGTCAAGTTTTTAAATTACGAACTTTATTATAATTTTACAATTGTATTTTTTAAATTCCAGTCCTTTTAGTTGAAAACTTCATATCAATATTAATAAATTTAAAATTTTAAAAAGTTAAATTTAAAAACTAATAAAGTAGTTAAAACTTTAGTGATTAGGATTAGTTTTTAATAAAAACACGAGTTTTTAACAAAATATTTCAATTTTTAACCAAGGAGATATATTTTTAATCAAGAAGATTAATTTATTTAAAAAAATTTAAATTTACAACAAAATACACAAGCGTTCAATAAATAATAGAATAGTTAAATTTTTTAAATTAGTTTTATTTTATAAAAAAATTGAATTTTTGAAAAAGGTTTCCAATTTTTAAAAAGTGATTTCTTAATGAAACATTTTATTATTGAAGTTTCAGCTAAAATTGGGTAATTTTTAATCCAAAGTATAATAGTTAAATTTTCAGTATATGAAGTTAATTTTTTGTTAAAAGCAAACGAATTTGGAAAAAAATATATTTTGTTGTTCAACTTTCAACCGATAAAATATAAGTTCACAATTTCAAAGTTTAACTGATGAAATTACAGTTTCTCCGGAAATGTATAGATTTTTAGTAAATTATGGTGATTGTATAGGTAAATATAGTAACTTGCCGTAAATTACCAAACATTTCATTTTACCAATTTTTATAAATTTTTGAAACTGTATGAAATTTTATGGTAATATTACAGGAAATATACTGTATTATTGCTGTTATTTAATGGTAATTTACCATAAATTCCCTAAAATTCAATTTAAAAATGTCTAAATTTTCAGAAATGTATAGAAACTTTTCTGTTATTAATGATAATTTTACAGGTAAATTTTGTAACTTACAATAAATTATCCAAAATTCCATTTTATGCACTTTTATAAATTTCCAAAAGTTTATCAACTTTTAGGTAATTTATGGTCACTTGCAATAAAATACCCAAAATTCAATAAAAAAAACTTATAAATTTCTGGAAATGTATAGAAATTTTCTTTAATTTATGGTAAATTTGCAGGTAAATATGGTAATTTATAATATATTACACAAAATTGATTTAAACATTTTTATAAATTTCCAAACATTTCGGATCTTTATGGTAATTTATGGTGATAATACAGCTTGTTTTTGTTTAATTACCATAAATTGTCCAAAATTAAAATTTTAAATTTTTATAAATTTCCGTTCAATTATGAAATTTTTTTGTAATTTACGGTGATATTGCAGGAAATGTTTGTTAATTTACCAAAAACGGCTTAAAATTAAACTTAAATATAATGTCTATACATTTCCGGAAATTTATATAAAAGTTCTGTAATTTATGGTAACTTTCTAGGTAAATATGATAAAATACTATCAATTACCCAAAATTAAATTGAAATTTTAAAAATAAATTTTCCTAAATTTATAAAAAATATTATCAATTTATGGTGATATTAGAGGTAATTTTTGGTAATATTACAGATAATTTATGGTAACTTACGATAAAATACCCAAAATTCAATTTAAAAACTTCAAAATTTGCGGAATTTTCATGAATTTATGGTAAATTTACAGGTAAATAGGATAATTTATCATTAATTATCCAAAATTGTTTTTAAACATTTTTATAAATTTCCAAAAATTAAGGAATTATTTTGGTAATTTATGGTGATAATACAGGTATTTTTTTCATTTACGATAAATTTTCCAAAATGAAATTTTAAAATGTCTATAAACATCTAGTGAATTATAAAATTTTTTGGCAATTAACGGTGGTATTACAGATAACTTTTGTTAATTTACCATAAACAGCCCTTCATTAAAATTAAAAATAATGTCTATATTTCTGGAAATTCATATAAATTTTCTGTAATTTATGGTAAGTTTCCAGGTAAATATAGTAACCTAATATCCATTACCCAAAATACAATTAAAATTTTTAAAATAAATGTCCAGAAAGTTATGAAATTTTTTGGTAAGTTATGGTAATATTACAGGTAATTTATGATGACTTACCATAAATTTCCCAAAATTTAATTTATAAAAGCCTAAAAATTTCCCAAAATATAATTTATAAAAGCCTATAAATTTCCCAAAATTTAATTTATAAAAGTCTATAAATTTCCGGAAATGTGTAGAACTTTTAGATAATTGATGGTAAATTTACAGGTAAAAATAGTAGTTTACCATAAATTACCTAAAGTTCGTATTTAAACAATTTGATAAATTTCCAAAAATTTATGCGATTTTTTTTCAATTTGTGCACTTCAAATATTTAAATTATTGACAATTATTGAAATTCCCTAAGGTTCTTAGAGTAAACTTAGTTAAAGATATTCCGATATTGTATAAAAAACAAACCGAAACTTTTTAAACAAATTATTTTTTTAAACAATGTTTTCTACGATTTTGCATTATTTTGCGTGTTTTTTAATTAAAAATTAAGGAATATAGATAAAAACAACATAATAATAAAGAAGAAATTTCTTCTCGAGACTCTTATTGTGAATTTTGTAAAGAAATTTAATTTAAAAAATGCATTTTTCAGGTATTTTTATACAAAAAAATTCGTTTTTTTCTATGGCAACTTTTTAAATTAGGAACTTTATTTTAATTTTATATTTTTAGAAAAATTTATAATTTGTTGAATAATTTCATGACGTCTTTAAAGAAATTTAGGAAGCAAATGCATTATGCGGGAATTTTTTTGGCAGAAAAATTGTTTGTATTTTTTAAATTCCAGTCTATTTAGTTGGGAACTTCATAGCGATTTTAGCAAAATTTTATTAATTTATGGTAAATTTGCGGGTAAATATGGTAATTTATCATAAATTACACAAAATCGTTTTTAAAAATTTTTATAAATTTCCAAAAATTGAGGAGCTTTTTTGGTAATTTATGGTGATAATACAGGTTGTTTTTGTTCATTTACCATAAATTGCTTAAAATTAAATTTTAAAACGTTTATAAATTTCCGGTCAATTATGAAATTTTTTCCTAATTTACGGTGACATTGCAGGTAATGTTTGTTAATTAACCATAAACGACCCAACATTAAAATTAAAAATAATTATTAATTTGGATGTTAATTTTATTTGTCTACTGGTCTATATCAATATTATTAAAATATTGATAAATCTTACGATTGTGCAAGAAATGTCTCTATCTCCGCTGGGATCTGAACCCAGGACCTTCAGATTTCCGGTCTTACAGGCATAAAAATTTTTTAGCGTTTAAAAGAATGTTTCGGGAAAGTATGGGACCCTGTAGAGAATTATTGAACGAAGAATTTCATTTATCAGACATATGAACACACCCCAAAATGTCCATTCTTCAGAAAATCAACCTTTTAAACACTCCACTCTCATTTTTTTTAAATTCAAATTAATAATATTGATTGGGTGAAATATTTATTATCATTTGTTAATTCATTTTTAATTATTCACACAAATTCAATTTGTGCGATTAATTTTTTTTCGAAAATTTGTTTTTTCCAATAAAAATTATGAACATTGGATCATTAATTTTTAATGGTTTATAAATTAAATTTTGGGAAATTTATGGTAAGTCACCATAGATTACCTGTCAAATTACCATAAATTACGAACAAACCTTATATTTACCTGGAAAGTTACCATAAATTACAGAAAAATTATATAAATTTCCAGAAATTTAGAGACATTATTTTTAGTTTTAATTTTTAGATTTTAAAATTCTAAAATTTAATTTGGACAATCTATGGTAAATAAAAAAATACCTATATTATCACCATAAATTACCAAAATAATTCGTCAATTTTTCGAAATTTATAAAAATGTTTAAAAACGATTTTGTGTAATTCATGATAAATTACCTTATTAACCTATAAATTTACCATAAAGTAACGAAAAATTTGATGTTTTCAAATTGATTTTAGGGTATTTTATCGTAAGTTACCATAAATTACCACAAAGGTGGTAAGCTTTTGAAATTTTATAAAAGTGTATAAAATAAAATTTTAAGTAATTTATTGTAAGTTACCATACTTACCTGTAAAATGACCATAAATAACCGAAAATTTTCATAAATTTCTGGAAATGTAGACATTTTTAAATTGAACTTTGAGCAATTTATTGCAAGTTACCATAAATTATCTGTAATGTTGCCAAAAATTACATCTAATATCACCATAAATTGCTAATAAATTTTATAAACTTCCAGAAATTTATTTAAAAAATTTTTATTTAATTTTGGGTAATTGATAGTAGGTTATCATATTTACCTGGAAAGTTACCATAAATTACAGAAATTTTGTATAAATTTCCAGAAATGAATAGACATTATTTTTAATTTTTTAATTGTTGATCTTAGGTTTATTGACCAGGGAATATTTAATTATAAATTTTAGATATTAATTTTATTTGTCTACTGGTCTATATCAATATTATTAAAATATTGATAAATCTTAAGATTGTGAAAAAATGTCTC
>JAAAKG020151110.1:0-31398 GCA_010014905.2 Druon quercuslanigerum
TAGCTTATCGTGAATCTGATAGAACCCCAAGTGAAATAAACGTTCAATCGAGTTCTAGCCAATCAGATAATTAAGGGCACATTTAAGGCTCTCTAAAATCACAAAAACATTTTTTCTAAAGGCAACCCTAACACTCAAAAACCAATATAGATTAAAAAATTAAGGGTTTGTCTTTTTTTCTATGAGTTAATTTGTTTAGTTTGATAATGATGTATGTTACTGCTCTAACTATGAAAACGGTGGCCCGGTTAAAAACAATATCAAATGAGGATAATCTTACGATGGCATGCATCGCGCGCTGGTGTAACTAACCGAACGCTAAGCGCTCGAGATATAGTCTAAAATTCAAAACATGTTTCCGTGAGCGCAGTTAAGATGCCAACGTCAGGTCGAAAGAAAGCGCGGTTATTTTAAAGATATATATCGCGTGCTTCTAAAGCATCCGAACGCTAAGTGCTCAAGATTCTAATTTAATAAAGCGACACTGATATAATGTTGAAAACGATGCCCCGGTGAGATCAATATTAAATGAGGGTAATGTTACAATGGTATACTTCGCGCGCTGGTCTAACTGACCGAACTATAAACGCTCGAGATGTAGTCTAAAATTCAAAACATGCTTCCGTGAGCGCAGATAAGATTCCAATGTCAGGTCGAAACAAAGCGCGGTTATTTTAAAGATATATATCGCGTGCTTCTTAAAGCATTCAGACGCTAAGCGTTCAAGATTTTTATTTAATAAAATGTCATTCCCATAACTTTGAAAACGGTGCCAAAATGAAATTAATATGAAATGAGGTTAAACTGCACGCTGGTCTAACAGGCCGAACGCTAAGCGCGTTGTCGTGTTTTAATTGTATTTTTAAAAGTTTGATTGATTAGGAATAACTTGAACGTAATTCAAGGTCACTTCCAAAAAAGAGGAATCTGCTGTTGCAGTTCATTTAAATAACGATGTTATTTTTTTATAACTATTATTAAATTCTAATTTCAGATCACTCATTCATTCATTTCCACTGAAATTGTTTAAATGCTTAAAGATTGACGGTCGTTCATAACGCAGCATTTCACTTGCTACTTTCATCAATGTCTATAGGTTTGTCATTTCCTTAGTGAAAAGTGTTGAGACTGCATTAGAACATTTTTCGTAAGCTACAGAATCGAAATTCTAATTCTTCTTTTCTTCATTTATTGTTTAAATTACATTTATTAGTCTATTTTATTGTTCTGCCTTCATTCTTCCCTTTGTCTATTTGTTTTTGAATGTTTTTTCGTTTTGTTTTGCTGTTCCTTTTTTTTATATTTGCTGTATTAAAGCATTTTTTGTGGTTTTAAAGACCTCTTACTTCTTGACATTTAAAAGCTTCAAAAATGGCTTTCAGATTTAGAATTGACTGTTATATGTGCGGAGGAGCCTATCAACCAAGACAGATGGTTCAAATCGATGGTAATATTCAGGGTGGCCACATGTCAGGGAAGTCAGGGAAATGTCAGGGAAAAAAAAGTTTGTCCGGGAAGTCAGGGAAATGAATTAGCTGTCAGGGAAAATAGAAATTGATATGTTTTTAATAATATTTTGGAAACACTTCCTTATTAAATTTAAATATTTTTCGAATGTACATTCTTTAAAAATGGATTTCGATTCTTAGTTTTTCATTTGTAATTATTTATTTATTGACAGTTTGGATACATGTCCTTTAGTTAATTAATCAGGCCAGACAACTTAAAGTTGCCACGAGCGGAAAACAACATGTCTTTTTATACAACAAAATTTGTTTGCTCTGTTAGTTTCAGAGAAAACAGGGTCGCGCTAGCTTGCCGTCAACTCAGCGGCGCCCTCTACAAAAATCATTAAATGAAAAAAATTAATAGGTTAGATGTTTTTCTTTCCAAGGCGCTATTAATCGGTTTTGTAAAATTAACCCTTATTTTTAAAAAATTACCCCCTGTCCATGTAGGAATCCAATCAGGAATTCGGATGGGTCCCGAATGGATAGCCCTGGTTTAAACCGGGTGCTAGTCGGGGAAAATTACCGGGATCCGGCTAAACACGTCACGATAAACTGGTCGGATCTCGGCTTCAATACCGGCTGGGACCCGGTCAGGTAAGCCAGCCACAAAGCGGTTAAAAAATGTTGCTTTAGGCGAGAAGTTAGTAACTTGTTTTGTCTTAAGGATTATTTGTTAAGAATACGATGAATTTTAAAAGTCAAACCAAGTTAACGAATTCTGGCAAAAAAATTGTAATAGAATTTTAGTCCCTGATTATTGAATCTCGTAGCAACTTGGAAAGCACGTTTAGGCACGGTTAGGGATGGAGAAAGGAAAAAATGTATACGCAACAATATATTTTAATGACAAATAATTATTCGCGCACTAAGTGGGGTTTTCAATATAATTACTGAAGCAAAGGTTAATTTTAGTTGCGAGTAATTTTAATGGCGGAAAATTTGAAAGTTGGCATGCTAAACATTGTCTGAAAATAGAGAAGTTCATAAAAATTGTAACATTTCAACTGTTACACATTGTGATGTGTTATTTCTACAAAAACATTAACCTCGCCAGTGCCCGGCGGGCTCCTGCCCGGTTCCTGTCCATGAAACCCAGCCAGGGGTAGCGCGACCGGATTCCGAATAGAAACCTTGTTGTGCTAGGAGTAACCGGGAAAATTTCTACACGGGTGTAATGAAAAAAGTATTTAAAAAATGACTAGGCTTGATTTTTTTGCTATTTTTTGCTTTCCAATATGATATGCAACACTTTTGTAAAATAAACCCTTATTTTAAAAAGGAACCCCCTGTGCTGCAAAAACGTATTTTGAAAAAAGAAACTATATCGGTGGAAAATACTTCTAAAATATTAACGTATTGGTATCAGAATAAAAACCTGTCTTATATAAAAAAGCAACTATCTGTAATGAAAACATGTAATGAAAAAGTCGATATCTTCATAGATGGAACTTACTTATAAAATATTAATATGGTACTTATAAGCGTAATTATTCCTCACCTTTCATCGTTACAAAAATAACCCCCATAATGTATATGCTAAAAATGCAACATCTTTTATCAAAATTGGTTTCCAGTCTATGTGTGTATATTCAAAAAATATAATTCAACTTTTTCAATGCATCTTTTAATACCTTTAGGCAACTTCCAGCACAAAAATTATTAACGAGAAAAGTCCATTTTTATATAGCAAACAAACTAAATTTTCAGAACGATTGAAAATTTTTTTAGCGCAGACTTTTTCTAAAGCTCTAAAAAGCACTATGTGACTAGGGATGCTGGGGATCTGCCTGTATGTTGTAAAATACATTTTGGCTTTTATCTGTATAATAACCCAGATAACAATCGTGCGACGCACAGTACTCGCATGCATGCGAGGCATGCTATGCGAGACATAGCGCCCGCATGCTGCCATCACCTGTCGCAATGCGGTGATGCGTAAGTACGGTGTGTGCTTAATGCGTCTAATATCGCCATCACGGCTTACTTCAAGTATGACTGCGTATGACAGCCTATCTGCAACGCACGCATGCGTCCCTGCTGCCGTTAATTAATGATTAATCCTGTAATAATTATCTAATTCAATCCTAGATTTTTTGTGAAATTAAAATATTTCAAATTCCCTCATATGAGGAAAATAATAGAAATTATTAGTCAGTTGCAGAGTAGGTACCGAATATAACCTTATTTACAGCTCGCATATCACCGTTATGCGTGCGACCTTCACACGTGCGAGCGATATGCGTCGCAAATAATTGCGCATATGTTTTCTTGGGTGATGGCGCGGCATTAGGTCTGTCGAAAAACCAGGTGACTGATCTACCTGAATAAGTTCGAAAATTGAGGAATTTCAATAGTAGCAGAGTCGAAAACATTCTCAAAGGTTTTCTTAACAAATTCCAAGTTGGAAAATGAACGCTTACCATGTTAACCCGCTGGAAAAATTATGAAAGCGAACTACCTTAATGAAATCGAATCTTCACAAGTTCGAATCTTGACTATTTATTGGCAGAAACACCGAGACCCTGAGTTTCAAGGACATAATAAATCGGCGATTTAATACTATGTGACAATTATGTACAGAACAGGATGCATTTTTTGTGAATGCAATTTGGGCGAACGGTTCTCATAGGTTATTAAACAAATAAAAGCCAAAATGTATTTGACAACATACATTTAGATCCCCAACATCCATAGTCACACGATGGCGTTTTAGGATTTTGAAATTATTTCAACTTATCTTTAAAAATAGTTTTAATAACTATTTAAACAAAGTCTTTTAGAAAAAATTGTTATTAATTATTGTGCTCGAAGTTGTTTGAAGGCATTAAAAGGTGCATCGAACAAGGTAAATTATATTTTTTAATTATACACACATAGACTATAAGATAATTTTGGTAAAAGATGTTGCAATTTTAGCTTATACATTACGGGGGTTATTTTTGTAACGATTCGGGGTGAGAAATAACTCCGTTTGAAAGTACCATGTTACTATATTACAATGAAGTTTCATCTATGTAGATATCAACTTTTTTCAATACGTGTCTTCATTACAGGGTGTTACTTTTCTACATTAGCGTTAATTTTACACAAGCAATTCATAGCACATTGGAAAGCAAAAAATAGCAAAAAATTTAACCTAGTAATTTTTTTAAATTTAATGATTTTGGTAGAGGGCACCGCTGAGTTGACGGCAAGCTAGCGCTGCCTTCTTTTTTATAAACTAATAGAGCAAACAACAAATGTTTTTGTAAAAAATACCAGAAAAATATCCATTATATGACGTTTCTTTGTTCTTTAGTGGCACGGGCTAAGTTGTCTGACCTTAATTAATCAATACTGCCATGTAAAGCGCACTTTTCTGGTTTTGTTTCACTATTTTGTTTGGCAGACTATTGAAACTTTATTCGCTTTTGTAATACTTTCCTGTCAGGGAAATTCGTCCAATTATTAGGGAAAAGTCAGGGAATTGTCAGGGAAATTGAAAAATGCAACCTTGTGGCCACCCTGATATTAATAGAGATAGGCAAAACATTGTAATTTTCAGACTCCTTTAACTTCGTAGACCACAACTTGAAGTTGTCGGCGGTAGCAGGTTATGCCTGAATTGCAATCTATCAATTAGTACTGAAATAGAGGAACTCCAACGTGATCCCGGGTGCTTAAGACTTAATGTTCTTACTCAAACAGGTAGGCAAACGAGTATGATCTTTAATGCTGACAGTAATGCTAATGTACCTAGGCTTTCAGTGGAGTGTAGAGTCAATGTCTGTATTACTATGGATATCTGCATTCCGGAGGAAACTGGAGACTGTTTAAATCATTTGGATAAAAGTGGCTTCATTTTAGTGCCTTTGCCTCCTGGTTTACAAGCAATTACAAGCAAAAATCTAGAATTGACCACTTAAAATCCATTTTTAAGTTCTTTGACAAAACGATTTGAATAGATCACCTACGTAATGACGGAGATTTCTTCCGTATTGGTGGTGCCATGATTAACAGATATCATCCTGTTATCGAGATGCAAGGTGCTACCGTAGAAACCGCAAGGTTTACCCAGCGACAGCTCGTGACAGCTCGTGAGACTAATGGCATGCAAGCACGCGTAGAAGTTAACAATATGCGCTATGGAAGTGCAAACTGGAATCGCCTACATGAACAGCAAGCACCAGAATTTCCTCGCCTTACATTAGACGAACTGTGCGATATCACGATTCGCGTTCATCAATTTCAACTTGCACCATCTTACATTCAAGACAAGCTGCAAAGTCATCATGATGAAGAGTTTCAACTAGATACGCTACGTAACGAACCTGGTTTAATCAAAGTAAGAGTATATTCTTATTTCCGAAATTCGACAACGTACCAACTGTGGATAGCGTTCAACGAAATTGTTGATCTAGGGCCAGGCAAAAATGAAACAATTCTCAGCACTCTGGATCCGTGTCCACATATTGCAAGTGTTTTATGGTTCCTAGGTTACGCACGTCACCAGCAAAACGTTAAGTATCCTCAATTAACATTGCTTCATAGGATTCTAGATACTGCCAATAGAGGTGAGCGGGAACCCAAATGAAGAACCACAAATCATTTACTGTATTTTGTGGATTACAAATAATTTGCTACTTAGAATTCACAAAACCTTTAGAAAACAAAAGAACTTACAAAATCCTGCATTTCAACTGCAAATAACAGTTTCGAGATCCATGTTTTCTTATGGTATTCTGGAATCATAAGGATCATCTTCCCTCAAGATGAAGGTTTCCTACCCCCATCACTCTTTTCCTAATTTTCATTTTGCAAAAAAATCTGTTTAGAAGTTCCACTTTTTTAATTGTTAATAACGATTTCGAGGTCAATATTCTTTTATGGTTTCCCCGAACCATAAAAACCATCGCCCGAGTGATTCGTGCTGTGCGCTAAAGCTATATATACTACACTGCTCTCGCAATATTTATCCCCTTGACGTAAAGCCTTCCAGGAATTTTGGCTGATAGCGCGGCTTCCAAGGTTGACGAGAGATATCAGCTGCGAGATCAGCGGAGTTACGCAGTTGAGTAGCCACAAAGCGGGCAGTGCGCGGGTACTCACATGCAAGTTTCCCTAAATAGTAGGTATCCCTACTAGGAATAGTTCATACGACCCTAACTTGTTTACATTTGAGAGACTTGCGATTTACACCAAGGCCAATCAGGCCAAGTCCGAAACCGGCTATAACTCGCCAGGAAAGTGTATTGGCATAGAAGTACTTCGATATACCACACTATTTCTGCCCTCACAGCTGTTTTTTTCAAGCGAGTTAATATTTTGAACGCTTAGCCTTCAGATTTTTTAAGAAACACGCGATATATATCTTTAAAATAACCGCGCTTTATTTCGATCTGACGCTGTCACCTTATCTGCGCTCACGAAAGCACGTTTCAAAGTTTAGACTACATATCGGGTGCTTAGCGTTCGGTCGGTTAGACCTACGCGCGATGTATATCATTGTAATATTAACCTGATTTGATATTGAACTCACAGAGCACCGTTTTCAACGTTATAGCAGTGACGTTTCATTAAATTAAAATCTTGAGCGCTTAGCGTTCCGATGTTTTAAGAAGAACGCGATATATACAGGGTGATTTTTTTAATTTGAAACTTTCAAATATCAAGAAAAATAGGCACTCTATGAAAAAATGTTATGAATCAAAATTTAATCACTCTAAGGAGTACATACACTGATGTTATAATCAGTTCCCCACACCGCCCTCGGGGTTGGGGGTGGGGGCAAGTTCGAAATCTTAAATGGGAACCCCTATTCTTTGGATAAAAATGCGTATGATTTGTCCAAAACATTTTTCTCGATTCGAATTTTTTTACATTTTTTTTGCCTATTTTTCGAGATATTTGAAAGTTAAAAAAATGACCCTGTATATTTAAAACAACTGCGCTTTTTTTTCGCCCTGACGCTGGCACCTTATCTGCGCTCACGGGAGCATGTTTTGAATTTTAGACTACATCTCGAGCGCTTAGCATTCGGTTAATTAGACTAGCGCGCGACATACATCATTATCAAACAAGCATTTGGCACCTACCTCGGTGCCAAATGCCAAACCTCGGTACCTTTAATAAATTCTTTTAATAATATTATTGAAAATTCGTGTTACGAATAATTTGCTTTAAAAAAAAAGGTTGAATCCATATTTTTGCTCTTTATTCATAATGTGTCCCCGAAGGGTTTACATGACTTCCATTCCTTACAATATTTTCGTTTACATGTTAAAGAAAAAAATCTTATCCTTAATATTTACAAGTATTTACAACTATTTATATAAAATCTTATATCTTGTTAGCAAGCGAGTGAGCGAGTGAGCGATCAAAAGCGAGAGTACAAGTGCAAGCGAGAGAGAGATAATATGATAATATGGAAACAACAATCCTATTCTTAGCATAAAAACGCGAGATAGATAAAAATGTTTGTAAAAAAAGATTTTAGTTTTTTTATTTATTTTAGGGTAGTTCAGAAAATATGCGCGCAGCGCGAGTGTCCCGATTAGAATATGTACCTCAAAGCCTAGAGAGCTTTGAGCAACTTAATCTTTACCTATACTTGATTAAGTAGAAAATTCAGAATATGAAGACTTATATAAATTCTGGGATAATTATTCGAGCGCGAAGCGGGAGATTCAACAGAAGCGCGCTCAAACTTGCAGGTGCATATTTTCACCCGAGTATTCTGTAATCGCGATCTTTTGTTAAAAAGGTCGGTAGTCCATTCGCCTTCTTACCAAAACGCAGGAGAGTAGAAGGTGGTCGAAGTGATGGCGGTGTCTTAAGTGATAGCGAGTTTTCCAAAATACTAGAACTGGAGCTCTACATTGGCCTTGGAACTCAAGGGATGTATTGTTCATGATAGAATCATGTATAAGGGACATTTTTTCTGTGCTTGGGAATCCGGCCTTTCGAAAAAAGATCGTGATTTCAAAATACTTAGGTGAAAATACCCATGTGGAATTTCACGTGGAAAATCACTTAAGATATAGAAAAAATGGATGTTATTTCTTAGTTTTATGTGCCCCGCGTACTATATTAATAGGCAGTAATCCATAATTCTAGAGGCGGTTTCCACATGGATATCCAAGTAACTATTTTTACGCATAAATGCACATTTAATTCGACGTGAAAGATTTCAATTTCCCATGTGTATTTCTACGTGGTTAGATAAATTCATGTGGACATTTTTACCTTGTGTAATCTTCAATAAAGTCAATTCTATAAATCTGTTCGCAGCTAACATTTCTTTCTGAAAAAGAGAAATGTTATTTCGCTCTTCCCTCGGCTGGGAATCGAACCAAAGAACTTCCGATTGCCTGTCAACTTCCGATTGCCTGTCAAGTGCTTTTCCCTGAGGCTATTGGAAAGATTTAAAAAAGAATCTTTTGTTTCGAAATACACGCATCATTTTGCCAGGTGTTGCAAGTCAAATTTTTCAAGGAATCTGTGTTATCATCTGATAAAACAGATTCCTTGACAAAATTGACGTGTAACACCTGGCAAAATAATGCGCGTATTTCTGAAAAAAGATTCTTCCTTCGATCTCTCTAGTAGCTTAAGGGAGAAGCACCCGAACTGTAACCGCAAGTTCTGTGGTTCGGTTCCCACTGGAGCGAAGGAGAAAATCTTTTTTCAAAAAAAAATTTAAATTAAAAAAAGCGGGTTAATTCTTAGCTCTATCTAGCCTGAAAAACGTTAAAAATTTCTGTTATTCTCTGATGTCAATACAGTTTCCTTAAAAAATCTGACTTGTAACACCTGTCAAAATAATGCGTGTATTCCTGAAAAACGATTTTCTTTTCATCTCTAGTATCTTAAGGGAAAAGCACCCGGCGGGGTGCTTTTTTGCCAATTTTGCTATAATGTAACAAATACCTAACGTGCTAGAGACTTCTAGCCAATCGATTCCCAAATCCGATCGCAAACCGACTCTGAATTATGCTTCAATTTCGCGACCTAAGTATGACCCAACTTACGATAGGGTTATATTTAGGATCGGATTTAACAAATGTATTCTTATTATTTCATGGGGCCGGAGAATCAGTATGAGCCTTTTTCTCAGGAATGCGCCCAGATTTTAAAAACAATTTATAATTTTTGTTTCTTTATATAAAAGTAAAGAAGAAAATTTAAGGATATGCTCGGAACGTGCAGATGAGAAAATCGCTGTGAGTAACAACATTTTGACACCCTATTCCCTCGTCATTCTGGTTGCGCGATGGAAGTTTTTGGAAGGAAAATGTTTGCTTCAGTTTTTAATAAAAAATATCGTGAAGTCTGCAGTGGTACTGCACAACTTTATCATGGCCTTTGAAGAAAATAAACCTGAAAATAAGAGGCCATATCGCACGTTTTGACAAAGATGTTTGTTCCGGTCTTAAGCGATTTTTTTCACTGAATTATTCAAACTTTAGAATTGTTTAAACCTATAGTAGATCCATCCTAGAGAACAAAGTTCTTCACCTCATCCTCAGCAAATTTCTTATTACTGAAATCATGTGACAAAAAAAATTAATAACTAAATTCAAAATTAGAGATAATTTTTTTTATATCGGATAAGTTGTTATATCTGTTCAAAATAAATAATTATTGACAACAGAAGCGAAACATTTTTGAAAATATCTAATTTTTTTATTTGAAAAGATAATAAAAATTCTAATACACGTGCCTGCCCAAGGATTTTTTCGGGGCATCATTTTTCAAAATTGCCACAAAAAAAAGAACAACTAAAGGGTTCAAACGTCAATGTGTACTTGATTCCGACCGATCGTCGCGCCTGCGCAGTATCGACAAATCTCGATTGTTGCAGAAGAAAGGATGTGTGTGTTTTGTGTTTTTTTCCTATTTAAAAACAATGCCACGTAAGTGTAGAGCGAAAAATTTCGCAAAGGGACAATGTGAAATTGAAACAGTATAGTGGAGAATCTTTCGTATCAACATCAAGGAAGGAAATGCCGAAAAAAGACGTCGTGAATATGGCGTGTAATGGTTATTTTTCTTATTTTGACATTTTGTTGAAGTTTATTACTTTTTTCAAGCCTTCAGATAATGTTGATAGTATTTACATTGATTATAAGTTCGTATTTTTGTCTATTTTTACAGTTTACCTGAAAATGCACTTTCAAGCGTTCGCAAGAATTATCTGCAATCGGTATTCAATATCTTCGTAGCCACTTTTACGATTTACCAGATTACAACATACAACAAGGGTTCTTGAGAGGATGCATTAATTCTGTTCCAGCAAAAAGACATCGCCACATTCCTCATAAACAATCCAAGAGGCAACGTACATATGAATATCGAATCCAGAAATGCGACAGCAAAGTGATGCAGATTTGTAAGAGCACTCTGCTTGTAATTTTTGGATTGAAAAAAAAGAGAGTAGCGTTCATCATTGCTATGTATATGGTTTTGATTGCAAAAGGTTACTTTGATGAATTTACTCACAAATTAATAGTAAAAGGCCACACATATATGAGTCCGGATAGAGGCTTCGGCTTCACTGAAAAATCGAAACGCAAAACCAAGATGTTTCTGCTAAAAGATGTTCCTCACCTGATTGGTTCCACTGGAATTAAAAATCCTTTTGAAATTATGATAAAGGATGGTTTTATTAATTGGAAATAAATCGTCAAAGCCGCCTTCGAAAAAATGAACAGCATGGAAATCAGAGATGCAGGGCAAATAAAACTTTCGAATGAAAATTTCCATGAAATCCTGATATCGTATGATTAAAGCGACAATGGGGTTACCAAAAAAATTCTCCACGAAAGTATACATACATACCCTTCTGTGCGATTCCTAACACATTTTAATTGGTTGTTTTAATTTATTAATAAATTTTTTTGTTCACAGATTACATGATGGAGGATTTTGCTAACTTGGTATTAGAAAGAGATCCTGCGGGATCAGGTTTAACGAAGGCGAAAAAAAAAGACTTGGTGGAAATGTTGCCACTTATGCCTCCTTGGGTGGAGAAACAATATATGGAAATTATTCAGGGGCATTCAAGTATACATTAGGATTCATATGCTGATGATGGTTACCGTTTTATAATATTTTTCTACGATTTTATAATAAAAAAGTTTTAAGAAACGTTCCTTGAATATCTTGAATTAATGACATTCTGAAAATATTAACATAGTACAGTCTACGATACGCTTAAATAATAAATTGCTTAATTCTAATTTCAACGGGTATAATTTTACAAGAAGAAACCTAATATAAGGCAAATAATAATCGCAGCAATTATTGTCGTTTAAAGTTGTCCGAAAAGCTTTTCTAACCTCAAAAGTAAAAAATCAAAATTCATTTTTCTCGAAACTGGCAACATTATTTTTGCTATCGTCATTTTAAGTTGAAATCTCAGTTTTACGATATTTCAAAGTCATAATTGGATTTTCAAATTTCTCGAAAGTGCATGACTTTTTGTAAACATACTTTTGGAAATCAATTCGTCCATTCAATAGCAAGAATTCGAGTTTTTGGTTTTGTCTTAAAGTGAAAATTAACTCAACATTTCATGTTATAAGGTGTTAAAAGCCGATACGGACCCGAAATCTAATCTGGAAACGTGACCTGTTTCATTAATTTTCTCGAAACCGATTAACTATTTTTAAGCAAACTTTGTTTAGTTCGATAGAGCATTAAAATATTTTGAAATTATTATTTTTTTTTTTAAATGGTCCTCCTGAAAAAGGTCAAAAATGGCGCTTGTCTCCTTCTGTATTTCTATTCTTCAACTACATAGATTAGAACCTGCACGTCAAGTAAAGAGAATGAATTTCTTCACTATTTTTCTGGAAAATACTGCGTCAATAAATTCAGGGCTTATAAATTTCTTTTGAATCCTTTACGAAATTATTTTATTTTTAAATATTTTTGCGAAAGCTGCAAGTCTTTTATTAATGGTCAGCTTAGCCAATACAGCTTTAATATGTGTTTATAACATCCCAAATTCAGTTTCTTTGCACAAATTATCGACAACAATATAGTAATATTCTATTTTATCATATCAGTAATTCTGAAACTTTAATTCCCTTCGTTATTGCTCATTTTGAAAAATATTATAACCACCATTTTCTTTTTTTCGCTTTTCAAACACATCAAATATTCGGAAACACCACGAGCGCAGAAGCTAAACTATATTACTGGAAAACTCTACTCCGCAAACCCTCTACTCCGCAAATCCGCTACTCTGCTAATACGTATCTGTAAGACTGCGCCCTGCGAATAAAATTAGCACCTCGAATACCTTATTTTAAATTTAACATTGTGCGAACTTTATATGGTCCTTATTTAATTGTCATTCTCATGTCTTCAAACACTCTCGCTGAAATAAAAATGCCTAAGAAACGTAAGCAGCAGTTGTTTAGGAGTAGATCAAGCATAATGTACAAAAGTGGCAGTCAGAATGCCAATAATTGAGTCCAATTAACGCATCCAAAGCAAGTACTTTTAATACTCCGCCCAATTCTCCATCCACGAACCTCTAATTTTGGTAAATGAAGCCTTTCGGCTATCGCAAATTTTGTGAAATCTGATGAATTTTCTTGGCTGAAATCAGCCAAATTTTTAAGAACCTTGCGGTAGCTTCGATATTATTTTAAAATAGAAAATGAGTACAAAATAGTTTCTTCATTGTGAAGTATTTAATGGAATATTGCGAATATACGAAGTCGCGTTTATGAACCACCATTGTAAATCATACATATTTGAATTCCTTTTAATTTTGAATGACTACAAAATTGATAACAAAGATACGCACGCAAGCTATTACTAGGAGTGAAAAATAATTAATATGATCATCAGGTTCTTGTTTTCTATGCTCGTTTAAGTTCACTTCTGGATGTTGAATTTCTTAGAAATCGATACATTTTTAGGTTTACGAATTTGGCCTTGAAGTTAAAAAGACACTTTTTGCATTTAATGAATTTATATGAGCCAGATATCTGTTATAAATTGCTGAATAACAGACTCCAGAGTCCAGCCTGATACTGATACCCAGTTTCCTGCTCAGAGTTGTTGTTAAATCGGGATATAATTTTTGAATCTTGTAAGTACTCTTTTTCTCCAGTCCTCTTTTTGCTTTGCTTCGATAGATCCGCCGACTGTTCGTAAGCACTCAAAGTATACACGAAACTGAGATTAAGTTCTTAAAACTATGAGATCATCATCCTTTCGAAGCTAAAACCATCATGTATGCCGTACACCAAGAAAACCATCGACGTATCACCAGAGCTTGAATTCAATATGTTTTCGGTGCTTGATTCGATAACTTCGAATAATTCTGAGTTTCTTATGAGCAAGAAAAAACACGAGCAATATGAAAGAGTTTCTTGAGTTCTGGTTACTTCTCTAAGCTTTCCTACGAGTTAAGTCTAGTAACGAAATTTTTTTATAGTAAAATTGTTGGTCTAGTCTTATACGCTCCGAACTTATAGTGCTTCTGGACTAGGTCACACGCATTCACAAGGTTTGGCAAACTCTCTCCCTTGTTAGGCTTAAGATAAACTGTTCAGCCTACAAGGCAACTTTGCGAATCATCCAGAAGTCTTTTTTTTAGGAATCTCGTTCTTTTCTTGAGGAGTTGTGCTATTCGACTTTTCTTGAGGACTTCCGCTAATTAAATATTCCTAAACATAAAATTACTTTTGGGCTTGAGAAGTTTCCAGATTTCCTACTAAAATTTTGAGTAACTGTGCTTAATTTTAAATCAACAATTGCATTTATTGTGAAATTTCTCATCGCTTTCTTCAACTGACTCATTTGTGTTTTTGGATAACTGTGTGATCAATAAAAACGGATTAATCTGTGAAGATTGTTAGTGATTTCTTTCACCAATACCAATTTAATTTTTTGTTCTTTATTCTAAAGTGAGATTAAATAGTAGTAATTACTCCTTGTATCCTCCATTATATCTCATATTAATTTTACAACTTTGCTCGTCAACAATTGAATTCGTAAATTTTTTATATACATTTCAAGCTCAAAACGTCGTTCTATTAGTATTAGGATCTGAGATAGTCTGGTTCAATATAAATCATGTTGTAGTCTAAAATTATTAATATTTTAGAATGGTCTTTTTGACTATCAATTATAAAAGTTTTCAGAAATAAACCTGATTTTTTCATCCCGTTTCCATCATTTTTCACAAGGGTATGAAAATTTAAACTCCACGAATTCACAGTGAATGGAGGGGAACGAGCGTTTTGAATCAATTTCATTAGCAGTAGGAGTGTCCACGAACTGTAAAGATATATACATAATTTCAATTGGCAAATGAATAGACAATAGAAACAAAAAAATAAATACATTATAATTTTTATTTTGTCCGGGGCATCCATCTGAAAATAGAGTTATGGAGCTGAATTTGAATTTATCAAACTCCTTCATTATTGTGTACTGAATAAAATTGCATACAGTGTTTGCTCCTTCTTTTACAATCCCTTCAAGAAGAGGAAACATGTAGCTTGTGCCCGTGTTGTGTATGTGCACATTAAATAAAAAAAGTCATACTAACCGTTTGTAAAATTTTTCGGATGCCGGTAATTTAGTTAAGGGTAAGTTTTGTGCAAAGTCAAATTGGCAAAATAGACTAGTATATTCAGAGTATTGGCTTCTTCAATGATAAATAACTTTTAGCACTTTCTTTGTGTTTAAGTCTTCACTTGTAACTTCTTCTGTCTCACTTTTATAGCAAGTATTGCATACATCAGTTGTACTTATTGTTAATTTATGCCCGGTTTTTTTTAATTAATATTTTTCGAGTAAATTGTACGAAATTTTGAGATCCGACGATGGGTTTTAAAATATTTAAGGTTTGTAGATTGACGTTTATAATGAGAAGTGCGATGTGGAATTGATTGAAAATGCTGTTCAATCATTTTTTTTTTTTTTTTTCCAATAATTTAACATGGTTTTCACGTCGCCCACCTGCTAAATTTGTCAAAGGCTGCTTATTTAAAATCTTTTTTTAAACAGTTTCTATTCTCTTTTCACCTAAACAAAGAAATCCGAGCAAATTTTTTTTACAAATTGAAATGTTTTCTTCATCAGCAGGAAATAAGTAAAAACAGTTAATTAGTCGATGTTTTGTTTCCGCTTACGTTTCAACGGGATCTCTACATTTTAACAATCTGCGGGGTATTAAATTTTGCTGATGATAATCTCCGATGTCCCAAAACTGTTTGTGAAGTTTTTCTTGATAAGCAATTGGAACTTTTTCAAAACATTTTTCTCGGCAGCAAGCTTCAGTAATTTTGAAAAGTCTCTCTGGGCTTTCTTTTTCTTTTAAGCCGTCCCTTATAGTTTTAGACTTAGTAATATACTCATTTCCCTACAATATAACACATAAGTTTTGTAAACTTTTTAATTAAAAGAAACGTCTATTCATTGAATGCCCTCCATTAATTTCGTAATAAGTTGATACTGAAAACTTTTTATATTTGTAATAGTAGTACCTTATTTCGGGAACATTTTTTCATATTCTTCAACCAATTTTCTTCACACCTATTTCTTTTCCTGCCTCGACCCATATTTAGGTTCTTTTTACTTTAAGCAAACTTAAACTATCCTAAAGAGAATATAATATGCTAACACTATTCTACAATATTGCTTCTGTGCATTATGTTCGTTAGGAGAAAATCAAAATAAACATATGCTTTTTTGTTTTGGCTGAGATCCTAAATCTATTGTGACTTTAAAACTATAAAGCATAATTGCCTGATATTTATCAAAAATCTTCCTTAATTCCTAACAAAAGTTTAGGTGACCTTTAATTTTAATTTTCTGAAAATTGGTTCGACTCCCGAAGCGTTTGAATTCTATAAATACCGTTAGTTTCGTTATATGATGGTGCATATTTCCTGAAATTTTTACTGCAAAACTTCTATTAATGTAGAACTTATGGCGAGTTAAACACAAAAAATTCGTATTTTGCGATTGCAGAAAAAAGTAACATTTTCTTGATTATTTCGAAAACTTAAAAAATTAAAATTCGACCTGGGAAAAAATATAACCCAGGGGGCAGCTAAAACGACTGCGTTTCGGGCCTATCCCCTTGTTAAATTAATTCGTTAAAGAAGAAGTGCACAGACAAAGAAAAAAATCGCTCGGGACAAAATAAGTTTATATCACAACTTTATTCAAAGAACATTCAAAACGAACGCACGCCCATCCACGCTTCTCCGTTCCGGTCAAGCGTAGCACTCCCTCTTCCGTTACATCTTGCTTCGCAGAGCCCTCTCGCGTTATAATTATGAAAGAAATTATGAACTCACAGTTTTTTACGCTCGCATTTCTGACATCCTCCCACCTTGAGTCTGTGACTCAACTATTCCCTCTCAATTTTGAAAAGAGCGTGGTTTCTTAACAATTTGGCCACTATGAGTTTTATACTCTTTTTCCTTCGACCTCTTAACTTGACAATGCTCCGAGCTTACAACAGGCTCGCTCGCAGTTAGATCAGAAATTTTATCTCGCATATCTTTAGCTACGTTTTCGCTATAATAGCTCAACTCTAATGGATAAACACGTTGTACAGGACGCTTGAAAGTTCCATTTTTCGTTTTCAAATAGACGACGCGTTCAGCACCATCTTTTCCCGTGATTAATTTCTCAATGCGTGCCAGAGGCCAATCGATTTGCTTATGACGATCATCTCCTACAAGTACTACTTCGCCGATTTCAAGTTTACGAAACTCTTTGGCATGGAACTTAGATATTAGTTGTCCCAAACATTCTTTACGATATCTGTTCCTTAAATGTTCCATGATTTCTTCTTTACGATGGTATCTAGATTTCAGATCGCTTGGTTCTTCCAATACATAGGTTAGAGGACGTGAATTCAAGTCAGCTCGCAATCGCATAACACCGTGTACATTTCTTCGTAAGTGAGACACGCTTTTCCTAAGACTTTGCGAAGAATAACTTTCATTATCCCTATCAAACGTTTCCACCAACCTCCCCACCATGAAGCGGTATCGGCACCGACAAAATTAGTTCCGTTGAAACTATAAACAATAGTCGGTCTACTACGGCGTCCGATAAATCTACGGAAACTCGCTAAAAAATCATTCGTTGACAGAGAGGTCACTAATTCTAGGCGAACCGCTCTATAAATCGCACTCGTATACAGGCATATTTACAGAGCGACAGTAGCTACATCTATTCGCTCGTCCACGGGATTTCTTCCCATGAGAGCCCAACCCAACATAGTTTCAAACGCTGCAAGGCCGTAGCTTAACTCGAATTTGTTGCCCGTCATCAGTTTTCCCGCAACATCCGCTCCTATTAATACGTCAATAGTATTATCGTAATTTCCGCGATCAGGCGCTAAGTCAGAAAGTAAAATATTATTTCTTTTCAATTCGTCCAAAAAACAGCTTTTCTCTACACTCGGAATATTTTCGCAAATAATACGCTGATCCATAGCCTTGAAATTACATGCGTATTGTTTGTCACGACTCCTGATACGAATCAAAAAAACATTATGTCGCTGACTATCCGTATTCAACCCAACGAACAATGGATGTTTCACTTAGGAGCAGTGCTCCCAGGTCTGGGGATTTTTCTTCAGATCTGAGGAAATTTTTGCGGATCTGCGATTTCTGAATAATTTGAGGAAATTTGTTTGAAATTTGAGGATTTTTTTTAATTGATCATTTCATTTTAATTTTCATGAATAAAAAGCAATTGGCTGGGATGCCAAATTTTCGTAGTTATATTCATAAAACTGTGTATGATTAATGTAATACTGCAACTCAAAAAGCTATTACAACTTGAATTGTTTATAATAATACTATTAATTAAAATTCTGAAGAATTTTTTTGAATTGGTATGAAGATTTTCTGAGGAAACATCAGGGATAGCTGAAGATTTATTTTTTTGCCACCTGGCAGCACTGCTTAGGAGTATAACCTAAAAACTTTGCTACGTCACTGCGAACATACGACCTATGTGAGCTACTATCAATGACTGCTCTAGCCTCTTTTTCTCTTAATTCGTAATACAGAACAACTCGCATAGTTTGCATATATACATCGGGCGAGTAAGAAAAAGTAGCAAGATTTTGCTCCGTGTTTGCGTTTCACGTTTCTCCGACGCTACCTACACTTGTTACGTCCGCGTTACGAGAATTATTCCGACAAACAATAGCCGAGTGGTTTCTACCGCATTTGGAACATTTCGACTTCACTCTACACTTTCACGCTGTATGACGAATTTTTAAACATTTAAAACAGCAATCGTTTTCACGAATCAAACTTCTTATCATATCACCCGAAATCGTCTTCGCTTTTTCGCATGCCGCGTTCTTGTGATTATAATTATTACAAAAAATACATTTCTTACGCTTGTCTTCATTTGCTAGGAGAACGATGCCTGTTGCTACCTCAGATGCTGACGCCTTGCCTCTTCACTCTTCCTTTGTTGTCTTCTCCTTCCCAGATTCGGCGTGGATCGCAAAACCATGCATGGCCATTTTTATCCTTTCCTCGTTTTCTACTTCGATTCTCAAGAAATTGAGGAGAGTCGGTCTGTCATATTTCCTCCATCAGCTGCCGTTTCACTAATAGTTTCTGTACGCTGCCACGTTCGCAGAATCTCTTCTGGCAGCGAGGATTCCACGAGTGGATAGAGCATAGTCGCGCAATTGTTCGTTGTGACGCCAAGCGTCTCCAGAGCGCGAATATGAGCCGAAAGCTTATCGTATATGCACGATACACCAACTTTCTTCCCTTGATTGGTCGCGTTTTGCAAAACTGATGAAAGCAACTCTCGAGTGTTCTAATTTGTCTTCATCGGCGATGGTTCTGTCCTCTTGAATTTTTCGAAAGTGTGACCAAAACTGGAGCCACTTATTAACACTGACACTAAATTTCGGAATTTCCAATGTCGGGCGTTTGAACGGCTTGTCACTTCGCGGGACCCCTTGCGTTGGCGGGACCGCGTCCGTAACATTTCCCGACGACGAATCGAGCAATTTCGTCTTTGCTTACAAAAACTTGAATTTGTATTCTTCATGTGTCTCTATTTCAGCCGTTATGTCACTCTCAGTCGCCTCGGATTCTAGACTCAACTCGACGCACTTGTTATTTGCACTCTCGAGCTCGAAATATCGCGACTCCAGTAGCTGTAAAGCAATATGACGATCGGCCCACGAAATATTAGCACTCCCGCACTTCTCTATAAAACTGTTCAAACACTTGTTGAAGAGAATGCGTTGCACCGTACGAGACTTTTTGGCGGCGTCCATTTTGTAGGTTACACTAAGCTGCACGACTGTTTTCGTAGTAACTCACTCCCAAAAGTCCTGTCAAGGTCGCCAGACGTTAAATTTAATCGTTGAGGAAGGAGTACACAGACACAAAAAAAATAACTCGGGGCAAAATAATTTTATATCACAACTTTATTCAAAGAACATACAAATTTAACACCCATTTTTATCGCCAGCAGTTCAGTTTACAATCTTGACTTTGCTTTCCATATTTAAATATTTGTAAAAAATTAAGTGCATTTTCGTATATTTTTAAATTAATAACTGACGATCCTAACTTGGCAACAATCGCTTATTCATTAGAAAAATAGGTAGGGTAAGGAGGGGTAGCGCCAACCAGTTAACAGTCAATGATTTTTTTTTAAATTTACATGTGATTAGATGTGGAATTGATCGATTTTTTTCTCATCTCGAATTCTACATTATTGTATATCATATTTCTTTAAGCATTAATCACATAAATAAAACAATGATTTGGTCATTTAATTATTTCTGACAAGCTGTATTTCGTCGGCTTTGCCCCACACTGGAGGGTGAAGCCGATTGCAGCTTTTTATGAAAATCAAAGTATCTAAAGATAAGTAAATATTGTGGATTGCTTCTGTGGTATTTTATGTACTGGAAAAATTACCTATAAATATATCCAGCAAGAAGAATAAGTTATTATTTTTTTTAAATGGAGATAGCTGTAATATATAACCCCTTATTCGTTGACATTCTAGTAGAAACTGACTTCACGCAATGTTTCTACCGTACCAATACAAGAAAACTGTAACTCGCCAGGCCACAATTATTTACGAGGTGTAATATATTTTTGACTGGAATTACATCTAATTATTACATATAATTACAAGTGCACGCGCAAGCATGGTCATTGCAAATAGTGTTGTTTTATACCGGTCTTCTTGATGGAGGTTCCTCGTTCAGACTCTTCGACTCTAGATGAATTATTTTCAGGGTCTCCAGACACCATATCACCACTTTTTTTCTTAAAAATATAAAAGCAAACAAGCAGGCTACATAACACGCGGCGAAACAGAGGTTCACGGACGTTGTTGCGGTACAGAATGTCACTTTTTTGCGAATCGCGCAGTAGGAATGCGTCGTGCAGTTAGGCGGGCAATTTTAATTTTGAAATGATGAACTTCCCAATATTCCAGCAATTCGAAGAAATTTAATTTATTTAATTCATGGTATGTACAAAATGTTATGTTACTAAGGTGGGCTTAAACTTATAGTATACATTTAGTCATGATTGCTAACAACATGCGGCTGCAGTTAACTTTAATACAACAGACAGATATTCAAACATACCCGTCGAATGCAGACAGTCATTCCTTAAGGCCCTTTATTAGCACGTCTAATCGCGTCCGAATTTTGAGGTAGCATGGTTTAATATTTTTGTCTTAATATTTTGCATACCTCATCTAAATAACCATATCTCAAATCAAGCAGAGCCGGGTTTTCGATAAAATGTTTATATGTTGTGTAATAATCAAAAACGTAGAGAGCAATAAAGTGAAATAGCAGTGACACTCAGTGATAGCTGTACACGTATGTCCGCAGCGAGCCTGCTCACCCTCGTCAAACTCGAGTCAGCAGACTCCCCGTAGGGTGATGAATGACACGGAAAGAATGAAGCCGGGCATTGTTATGAGATTTCGGCCGGTTAGAAAAACTGATATTATGAAATCGTAGATTAATTCAATTTCAATTGACAAAATTAATTATTTATATAATTATAGGAAATTGAAAAAAAGATTCATGAAAATCTGTTATTATTTGCAGTAATAATGTGAATCTTTACATTCTGTGCATTTGCACCGCAGTTTTTGAACAAATTCAGGCTAAAGAGGGTATTTCTTAGTATTCTTCCAAATACAAAATCCTTAATCCATAGTTAGAGTGTTTCCAAGTATTTTGTGCTTAGTCTGACTTATATTAATAATCTATAGCTCATTATTATGAATTCTTTACTGGAAAAAACTTAGTACTTTGTAAGAAAAAACTTAATTTGCTTAACAATTTTTTCTCCTTGAACCGTAAAAAATATTATTTTCTGCAATTGATGAAACAATCAATGAATGGTAAAAGTGCTTTTTTGGTTTAAGATATTTAGCAATCGAGTATTCGGTTCTGAATTTGTAGGCCGAACGGTTAAATATTTTTCACTCATTTCTTGCATGCGTCATCTAAGTAATCATATCTTGAAGCAAGCAGAGCCGATTTTTCAGTCAGATCATTACATTATAGATTATAATCTAGACTTACAAGGAGAAACAATTGTGAAAATAAATAATAATTGTTTAAGCAAGTCAGACTAATTACCCTAAAGACTTCCATTATTCCTGCACACGTTAACCAATTTTCCTGAATCATTTATTCACTAAAGAAAAGAAAATTCTGCACCTACAGATTAAACTAATCCACGATTTCCTAATGACAGTTTTTGTAACAGACCAGTATCTCACATGACAATCAAAGTGTCATGTTGTTGTTATTACGTTTATCAGAATGGCAATCGCGTTGGAATTTTGAGGCTGCATGGTTTAATATTTTTGTCTAATTTTGTCCATACCTCATCTAAATAACCATATTTGGAAGCAAGGAGAGCCATTTTTTCGAGGAAATATTTATGCACGTTCGGCGCGTATAATTAGATTGTAATCTATAATGTAATGATTTTATTGAAAAATCGGCTCTGCTTTCTTCATGATAAGAGTATGTAGATGACGTATGCAAAGGATGAGTAAAAAGCATTTTACCATTCGGCCTAAAAATGTAGAACCGATTGCCATTCTAATGGAAGGCCTCAAGCTATCGCCTCAACGCTGCGATAGGAAGAACTGATATAGTTCGAATAGCAAACGTCACCAATACTTTTGACAAGAAAATTGTAGGCATCTGGGTTAGAATCTTAATAACTCATCAAAAAAAATTCTAGTGTAATTATATAACTAAATTAATTTTGTCAATTGAAATTGAATCAATTAATGATTTGAAAATATCAGTTTGTCTAATCGAACGAAATCTCATAACAATGCCTGGCTTCATTCATTCCTCGTCATCCATCAGCCTGCGAAGAGTCTGTTGACTCGAATTTGACGAGGGTGAGCAGGCTCGCTGCGGACATGCATGTACAGCTATCTTTGAGTGTCACTGCTATTGTTCTCCATTTTGATTATTAAACCAAATATAAATATTTGATCGAAAATCCGGCTCTGCTTGATTTAAGATACGGTTATTTAGATGAGGTATGCCAAAAAGTAGACAGAAATATTCAACCGTGCGGTCTCTAAATTCGGGCGCGTTTGCCATGCTAATAAAGGGTCTTAGGTGTGTCGGTTAAATCCGACTTTGAAATTTTTACATTCTCATCATTTATGATTGAAAAGTATTAGAATTGTCCGAAATTTAACACCACAGTTTTTTAACGGATCTCAATGATTCGAGACCACCTGAATCCGAAAATAAAGTTTTTACGATTCAAAAAGTGAGTGCATGTTGAAAATTTTCGAGACCATTTTTTTCTGATGAAGTAGAAAATTCAGAATATGAAGCATGTAAATATCGCGATATAAAAGATATCTTTTCGCTAAAGTTTTATTCAAGCATTCCAAATGAAAAGAAGAAATATTCGAGCGCGAAGCGCGAGAGTCATCAGACGCGCGCCCTAGGCACGCTCAAACTTACACCCTTAAGGAATTGACTGTATGCATTCGATGGGTATGTTTGAATGACTGTCTGCCTTTAAATTCTACAATCGGAAAGGTGGCTGAACTTGTGAAGTGTGTTTGTGTATTTCTCATCTCCAGGCAAATAAAAATCGTTTTAAGAACGTCGACTGCAGCCTCATGTTTTCAGTAATCATGACTTAATGTATGCTATAAGTTTAAGTCCCCCTTCGTATAATAACAATTTGTACATACCAAAAGTTAGTAGAGTTTTCGGACGATATATGTACTCATGCTATCGGTCTTAAATTATGATTTAGCAACGTTGTTGATCCGTGTATCTCTTTCGCGGAGGTTTTAAATATAAAAAGGCATACTACAATAAATAATAATACTGGTTATATATATTTGATTGAGTACTAAATTACAATGAAATATGTAGAAAAACGTATTGCAATACAAAAATCATTCCATAAAAAAGCATAGTACAATATGTCATAATAATGCTAATAATATGTTTTATTGATTTTAAATCAGAGTAAAACATACGGAAAAATATACTTTCATAGAAATTTTTGTTTCAAAAATCTTGATGAAGCAAAATATCATTCATTTGAAAATATTATGTAATTGCTGGAATCAGTTATGAAAAACTAAAAAGACTAATATTAATGAAAATACATGTTTGCAATATTATACAATTTTTAAGCTTTTTTAATTTTTATCATATATTGATTGCATTTATTTTTTATAAAAATAAATTTTCTTTATAATGTTTGAATGATTTTTATTTCACTATTATAATTATAATCGAAAATTTTTACTTATTAAGAATTTTATAAGTGCATTGATGTTTTTATGCAAGAGTAAAAATAGTTGAACTCAACATTGTTTATGAAAACAGTTTTAATGAGTAATCATTATTCGAAATTTGCAGAATACGGGAAAGAATAGTTATTGCAAACAAATGATTTGTTGAATCCGTGAAGAAATGGAACCTATTCTTTAAAAATGGTCAAACTCTCTATTTGCTCATACAAATTCTTTAAATAATTGTTTACTCTTAAAAAATTGCAAAGAATTATACAAAGAAACTCATCAGAAGGATATTCTTATTTATGTCTGTAAAAAGTAAACCTCCTTGTTCAAAAATCTCCAAAATCTAAATTTGTTTATAAAAATCGTGGAATAGTTAATAATTAATGTGAAGTTAATAAGCATCATAGAAAAGATAAATAATAAATGTAGTAAAATTTCAAAGGTGCAAAGCTATCACTGGTTCATAACCTTAAAGCCATACCAGCGTGCCAGAAATATGCCAAGGTACTTGCGAGATGGATGCAGAAAGCTGTCATCCTTGGATCGCTTCGTGTCCTCAAGACACACGTTTCGTCAGCCTGTCGTTGTGATTTCATCGTGCCCTGTGACCACCCATCTCATGTTCGTTAGACGTGGTCATACATGTGATTTACCGCGGATCTATTAGGAGTCGGTGTCATTTTTAGATGGCGCTTGCTCCCAGTAGGACCATGCGGTGGTTGTTTAACCCTTTTTTTTTAAATTATATATATATACCATCCTAATAACTTTGGCTTTTAACTCATCATTATCCTCCCCCTGAATGTATTTATTTTTTATTTTTGTAGTATTTTTAAGGCAAACTGAAACTTTTGGAAAAACTCTTTGCTACGTTAAATGTTGAATTAATTTAATTTTAAAAAATTGTAATTACCATTCTCTTTTAATCATAAAACTAATAATATTATTATTGAAGTCATTTTACTTTGAGTTTTTTTTAAATTAATAATTTTTATACAAACATATAATACTTACAGTATTGCTCTCAAGAGTGGAACCTACTTCCTCTCCTATTTACAATCTCCATTCCTCTTCCTCCTTCTTCTCTATCTTACCCAACACCACCTTCACTCATGCTACTGCCCTTTTGTTCCCCCTTTCATGCATCAATACTTAAATGCCTATCCCACTCCTTTCCACCTCCTCGCAGTCCTTCAACCAGTGTTTCGCTGTTGCATCCCCCTTACCGCGCAATTTGCACAACCTCTTCTCCCCAGAAAGACAAAACCTATTCAAATCCTCCATACCCCCACATATCATCCTCGCTACAATGTCATCTGCACACAGAAAAAAATTGGACATGCGTGAGTTAAGCACTCCTAAGGACCGCTATTATTCGTTGAGATCAGAATCGTACGAATTGTAAATTACAACCGTCGACGTTGAATTGATTCTTGACTCGCAGAGGTAAACTGTATAACGCAAGTGGTAAGTAATTTGTAATAGCGTCGGCTCAACGCATGAGGATTTACAGCAGTTGACATGCAGAGCGTACAGCGTTAAAAAGCTAAAAGACTGTGTTTAAGCATGTGGAAAATCGGAGCACTCGGCAGTGTGTGGTGCGTGCAGATTAGGAGTCGAATGCCGGGTAGTGGGGAAGATTTAATTCAAGTCATCTAAGTGCACGATCCGCGACGACTCCTACGATTTCGCGCATGCGTAAACACAGTCTTTCAGCTTTTTAACGCTGTACGCTCTGCATGTCAACTGCTATAAATCCACATGCGTTGAGCCGACGCTATTAGAAATTACTTACCACTTGCATTATACAGTTTAGCTCTATTAGTCGAGAATCAGCTCAACGTAATAATAATAATAATAATTTTTTGCTTAATGGAGAATGGTATTAGAGTTATTTTATTTATAAATGCACATATTAAACGATACTTACAATGTTACAATTTGTTGTATAGATAAAACAACAGTCTCGTGTGAACAAAAGTCTCAGCGACGAGATTTAAAAGATAGGGATGATTTAAAAGTTTTCGGAGTATCGGATGCTTTCCAGATGTATATTGCCAAACACCTGAGAGAAATATTAGACACGTAAGTTTCTTTAGATATTGTTGTTGAATTATAATGAGGCAAAATAAGGTATTTTAAAAGAGCATTTCGAAAATAATATTAAAGTTTTATATAAAATAAACAATTTAATCTGTTCCATATTTTTAACGTTCAGGTCTACTGACACCAACAGTTTGGTGTGCATTTTTTACGATTGGCTTCTATCTATTGCGAAACATGAAAAGATTACAAAATAATATTTCTTTTTATATGTGCAGGAGTATTAAGTTTGTGGATAATTCGGAAAAACATCTTTTCACTGCAGAAAAACAAGGATCAAACTTTGGAGGCGGGATCAGATTATTGAGCAGATTTTATACAGCCGTGTGTGTTGTAGAAAATGCCGTTGAAAATAGTAATTTTGCCCTAAACAAAAAGCGCCGTAAACCAACGTTATTGAAAAAAGATGATACAATTCCATGTAAAATAAAAGTTAAAGAAGTGGCTGTACATCCGGAATGGATTTTGTCGAAATTTGATACGAAAGCTTGGGCTAATACAAAAAAAGAGGCCGAATTTAAATATACGAAACTTCCAAATGGATCACTATTCTATAAATGAAAAAGAAATCTGTATATAGTATACGGCGTGCTAAATAATATTCTATTTTGACACATAATTTATAAATTATAGAAAATAAGTTCTTATAAAAATGTTTTCTGAAAAATATTGCAACTCCTATCCAATTCATTTCCTAAACCAAATTTTAGTCGTTCCAGGGCCACCAAGAGCGTCAGGCCCTTGGACTCTATATCCCCCCCCCCCTCTGCCCACCATCACCGCTCTTCTGACGCTGTTTTATGAAAGATTTTTAATTGCCAAACCCTAGTTTCCAATTAGGAAATAGTCAAAATAATATTCACGAATTATTAAATATTAAAATACTGGATGTTTCATGCATTGCATGATGGTTGCATAATACAGTGAACTTACTTTGCTCTTAAATACAGCTTTTCTAGCCTTCTTTAAAGCAAAATCTTCAATAATAGCTTCTATGTTGGCTGTTTTCGCAAGTAGAGCTTCCACTACTAGTACACCTAGAGTGGACAGCCTGCCCTGAAATATTGAGAACTGTAGGACACTTAATTCGTTTTAGAGCAGAAAATGATCTCATCACTAGCCACATTGGTTTTTTGAGTGACTGGAAAGGTTGCGAAGTTTCTTCGCCGAAATTTGCAACAAAATTTTCATTGTTCATTTCATTGTTCATTTCATGTTCATCAGATCAGTTGTTTGTTTTTTAATTCCGTCTTCCAATAAGATGCAAAACTCCCGAAGAACAGAAAAACTTTTATGAAGTTCGTTCGTTGCTTCAAACCGCTCAGTTATATCCTGAATTACATGATCTAGGATAACTTAGTACACTTTTCGTTTGACCTCGTCTGCCATTCTCTTCCGCTTGCGTCTTCTCTTGGTTTCTTCTCGAAGAGATTCAGGACATCCAATTTTTCTTGATACATTCACAGCTTCGTTCCAAATTTTCTCCCATTCTTCATCATGCAGATCTTCCAACTCTACAATTAGGCTGTTTAAATTTTTACACGTGACATCAAGCGTTGCCCCACGCGCCTGAATCATTTTAATCACAATGTTAATGGCTTTTAAAACTTTCACCCACATCGATGCCATAAGTAAACAATTTAATGTTTTTACTTTTTTTTTGAGTCCATTGACATCACCATAACATTCTGCTGATGGATTCAATAATAACAACTCACCCAGTGCATCTGGCGATCCTGTGATATGAGCAGCAAGCAGTTTCACGGCGTTAATCCTGTCCGACAAGTGAGTTCAAGAATTCAGTATTTCCCATCTATGTGTACTGAAACTAAATATTGTTAAATATGACACCAAAAAGTGTGAGGACAACAAGACAACTCTCAGCGGGTTGTACTCCACCAAGGTTGATAGAGTGACAAGCGTTGGCAGAATAGGCAGCTTGACTGTTGGCAGCTTCTCACCTGAACTCCTTTATATCCAAATTTCATATTGGTACCGTTTTCATACGCCTGCCCTCGACAACATGTTAAAGGAATTTCAAATTCCTCCAGTTTTGACATTATAATCTGGGCAGTAGCTTCCTCCGTTTTTTACTACAGTCAACAAAGGCCAGTAGACGCTCTTCAACTGTATAGGCTCCCCCATCTTCACTAGTAAAATTAAGGTGACGGATGCAACTCGACAAGCGCTCAAAACCGCGTAGAAGTATTGTCCACCCGGGAAAATCCTTCGTATTCGCCTTGACGCGGCCGACAAATTTTTTTCATCAAACTTTTTCATTCGACGTTTATTACTCAAGATAAACAATAAAAACTTAGACAATTTTCCGATTAAAAATCGATGTTTTGTGAAAGACAACTCGGAATTATTTGGCCGTTTGTTGAACTTTTTTTAGTCACCGCCTATATATTTAAAATGCACTATACAAATTTCATGCATTTTCATCGAAAAAAATGCCGAATAATCGTGAGTTGTGTTTCATAAAACATCGATTTTTAATCGGAATTATTGTTTATCTTAAGTAATAATTATCGAATAAAAAAGTTTGATGAGAAAATTTGCCGGCCTCGTCAACGTGAATACGAAGGTATATTTGGTTTTACGTTTCGGCCGCTTTTTATTATCTGTAGTTTCTCCCATGTGGAGAGCACTTCTACGCTGTTGCGAGCGCTTGTCGAATTGTTGCATCTGTCACCTCAATCGCCGTATCGAATTAAAAATGCAGTTTGTTCAACATCAGCGAAATCTGGAGTTGCATCTACAATCAGTGAAAAATTCTTTGCTTTTCAACGCTTTTAAAGGATACAATTTATCACTGCGTTTTCACAGACAGCCATACATTTATGCTGAATCACTATCCCTGCGGATAGTAATTTTATGCGTTCTATTTTCCATTGAATATAGGTAGCTCAATACCTATACAATATTTTGGAAAACACTGTGGCAAGCTTCTAATGTTAAAAGTGGGTGATTCGATATCAAAATATGTTTCAATAATGTGGTGTAATGAAGGTAAAAGATATGAAGAAGGTGCAGTTAAATTATCACTGGCATTACCATCCTCGAAAGCTGTTTTTAAAAGAGTGAGACTCAACGTTATCAGCAATAGGGGGAACAGTGTTTTTGTGAGGTTCCGAAGTACTGGATGTTGAAAGCTCTAGGGATGCCTCAGCAAGTTGCTTTTATATCTCAGGATGATAAGGCAAGAGTTCCGATAGGGTTGACAGCAGGAAACAAACAGTCGCCGATGGTGATGCATGTCAACTACAGATTACAGCTTGCAGATCATGATTGGACAATAGCAGAACGACATAAGCTCATCAAGACCGTTTACGCATGCATTGTATTAAAACCACAAAGCCAAGGAAATCCAGAATATGTGAGATTCAAGGTCTACTTACATTGTGATCAGAAGTGGAAAACATGACTCGTCAACTGCAGCTGCTCACGCAATCGATTTCAAAAGATTACTGCATCTTAAAGAATTTGACGTAATTTTAAAAGTTGGCTATCGCTTGAAAAATTGTAATTATATCTGCTGTTGGAGGACCCGATGAAAATCCTAGGTAGGAAAATATTTGTTTTATTCAAATTAATTGTCATGAATTTTTAATATATTTTGTGCTGGTATTTATAATTACTTCGATCCCTATAAAGCGGTAACATTTTACTTTTAATACGAAATAGATATCTGAAGGTGCATGCGATTTAACACTTCATAGAATTTGATCTGGATGCAATATTTGTCGCCACTAACGCACCTGCTCGCAGTACATTCAATCGTGTAGAAAGAAGGATGGCACCACTCAGCAACCAGCTTTCAGGGGCCATTCTTCGTTAAGATACATATGGCAAACATCTTGATTACGCTGGAAAAACCATAGATGGGGAACTATAGCAAAAAATGTTTTCTAATGCTGGGACCCCTTTAGCCAGTATATGGAGTGAGTTTGTGATTGATGTGCACCCTGTACTTGCTGAGTATAAAGACCCCAGTACTCAAATTACAGACCAACCCTCCAGATGTATGTTACGGCTGGTATACACGTCGTGTGCGTGAATCACAATATTTTTTTCAGGTAAGTTATTGATAGAATAATTATGTACATATGATTGTTAATATTTAAATAAAGCAATAAAATTAATTCACATCTTAATACTCTTAACAAAAAACAGTCAAGTTCAATGTTTTGGCCCCTGAGAAGTAACCGACGCACTATGCTACCAACTGGATTCTGTCCTCCCGGTCGTATGATGCAAAGTGACTTCGAGCATATACTACTGGAGGCAGCCCGCAGGGCTGCCGACCCGTCATCGGGGAAAGAAAGAGATAGCGCGAATAACGTGGCATGCTATCTCTCTCGCTCCGTCACGCGATTGGCTAGTCGTACTTCCCACTACCAGCAATATATATAGTTATACAATACGTACAATGTAGAGTATTTCATAGCTTTATTTATGCCACGGCATGTGTCACGGTATATATTTATTCATTGCAATTGAATTTTAAATAATTAAACATTTTTATATCGAAAATGTAAGTCCAAATATGTAAGCTAGCAGATGACCATAGTTGCTGTTGCTCCAAGTCAATTTATTTTAAGTAAGTCTTTGTAGGAAAATCTTTTATTGAGGTTAACCCAAGAATTCTTATATTAATTTTAATGTATTTCAGAATACCCCAAGACCAAATACAAAAGGAATAAAAAATAGTATTTAAAATCATTTTTAAAATAAGAAAATATTATGGCTTTATGCATGTGTGTGTGCTCTACATTTTAATTTACACAATGGTTAAACAATGTTGTATTGAGAACTGCAAGCTATCGGCCGATGAACCTGGGTGCTCAAAGTTAAGTTATTTCAAGTAAGTATTCGTTGAAAAATTTCTTATCGAGGTTAACCCAGAAATTTTGATCAATTTTATTGTTTTAGAATACCCAAAGATCAAATTAGAAAGAAAAAATGGGAAAACAGTATC
>JAAAKG020151121.1:0-31398 GCA_010014905.2 Druon quercuslanigerum
GTAAGAATTTCTTATAAACTCTTATCGCACAATTAAATCTTTTTATTTTATTATTACTGGTCGAAGCGCATTCATCTTTAGAGCGATTTTTTTTAGTTTAAATGTATTTTCCTTAAAATTTGAAATTCCTAATCTAACCTCGAAAGGAAATCTATATTTAAAGAAAAAGTTATAAAATTATAAATTTTTTTCACTCGATATTCATATTTCTATCTAAAAAGTGAAATAAAGAAATCGAATTTTGAGATTAGAACTTTGATCCAACACTCTTATCTAGTAATTGTATACATACATTGGGGTGGTCCAAAAATGCATGACAACATTTTTTTTCATACCAGAGAGCAACAATCCCCCCCATTTTATTCCAAATACGCAAAAAGGAATTCCCTATTTTTTTTATTTTTTGTTTATTTTAACAGGTGCCGGTTTTGACTTCAAGTTTTCTATGTAAAATGCATTGGTAAACATCACTGTTTTGAGTTTTTAGAATAATTTCGTAGGGGTTGAAAAAATGTGTGTTGAAAAAAATTTCAATTCTTCATGAAATCGACCTTTTGAATACTGTATTCTGGTATTTTTTTACTTAAAATTATAAATATTGTTTATTTAATTAATAAAATTAAATAATTTTTTTTGAAAATTCGTTTCTTTCCCTAAAAATTATGACTATTAGTCTAGTGGAATATTTATTAACAACAGTTAATTCATTGCTATTTGTTTAAATAAATGGAATTAGTTAAAATAATTTTTTTCTGAACTTCGTTTCTTTTCTTTCAAAATTATTATTTTAGGAACTAGACTCTAGTTCGAGGAATTTTTACAAAAAGAAACTGACGAAACAAATGGAATTTGTTTGCATAATTAAAAATTAATGACCTAATGTTAATAGATATTCCGCTGGACCAATCGTCAGAATTTTTAGGGGAAAAAAGAAATAAAAAAATACATTTAAACAAATTCCATTTGTTTAAATAATTAAAAATGAAATACCCAATGTTAATAAATATTCTACTAGACCAATAATAATAATTTTGAATGAAAAAGACCAGAATACAGTGTTCAAACGGTCGATTTCATGAAGAATTGACATGTTTGATTTTAAAAGTAGTTTTCAAAAAAATCGTGGTGGAGTGTTAAGGGTGTTAATCGCACATGTGTGTTGCATGCAATTTTTTTATTGTATAGCCAAAAAAATTATTTTAAAAACTCAAAAAAGTGGTTTTAACCCATGCATTTTACATGGGAAAGTTTTAAATATATAAACAAATGGAATTTGTTACCAAAAATTTTTTCAAAAATTCTTTTTTCCCCTAAAAATGATTATTATTAGCCTAGTGGAATATTGATAAACTTTGTTTTATTAATTTTTAAATTTTTAAACAAATAGTTGTTTGAGTAATTTTTTTAATTTGTTTTTTTCTTTAAAAATTATTACTATTGGTCTAGTGGAATCTTTATTAACATTAGTTCATTAATTTTCACTTGTTTAGACAAGGATATTTGTTTAAATAATTTTTTGATTTTTTTCAAACAAAAAAAATTTTATCATTATCATTGGTCTAGTGAAATAGTTAACAAAATTAGTTAATTAATTTTTTTGATATTTAAACATATTCCATTTGTTTACAAAATGTTTTTTTATTTCTCAAAAATTCGTTTTACTGGTAGTTTATTTTCAAATATTTTTCAATGGTTGAAAAAATAAATTATTACTTATTTTCAGCAAATAATACTATTTAACTAATAATTTGTTTACATAATTAAAATTGAATGAACCAATATTGATAAATATTCAACTAGACCCACAGTAATAGTTTTTATTAAAAAAATTGAAACGACATTATTGAAACAAAATTCATTTGTTTAAATAATTGGAAATTCATGAAATAATGTTAATTAATATTCCACTATACCAATAGTTACACTTTTGAGGAAAAAAACTATTTTTCAATATAAAATTATTTAAAAAAATTCCATTTGTTTAAACAATTAAACATTAATGAATCAATGTTATAGAAAGCAGCACCACTTAAAAATTTTCTTTTTTATCTCTTTATGCCGATGATAATTTTTTATTGTAGCAAAATTAATCAAACGTGTGTTCTTTTTTTACTCTTATACAATTATGCTTATGTTTTATTTTAATTCAGGACTTCATGAAAGTTTAAAGGATAATTGGCAATGTCAAGGATTGGGGTGGACATCGTAAAGAACGAAGTCCGAAAGAATAGAAAAATTATTGAGTGTTTATTCATATTTGTGCTAATATTTGCTACCTAAATAAAAATATATAGTTCTTTTTATTCATTTTGATGTTATCAAATTATTGTTATTATAAAAAATAATACATTTAAAAAATGGCTTTCAATGGGAATTTGGTCGGGGCCAGGTCGGGTACTGATCGGGCGGCCAGATCGGGAACCAGATCTGGCTCCGATCGTGACGTGTGTTTCATCAGTGACCGGGCCCAAGTCGGTTTTCCAGATCTGGGCCAGATTTGGCCTGGTCTAGGCCCGGTCTGGGCCATAGCAAAATTTCTACACGGGTTGATATAAGAAACCGTCAAGGTCTAAGCGGTATTTAAATTCTTATTCTCACCACGTGTTCAGTTAAGAAATGGGTTTAATTAAATGTTTAGTTAACAGTCATCTAAAATTAAGTAATGTTACATTTAGAAAAGGACTTCAGATAATTTAAAAGTTACTTTATTGCAGTATATTTATCCTCTTCCGTTAATAAAAAGTGTTATAGAAGAACGAATTCACGAAATTTACAATAGTTCACACAATAATAATGAGCAGATAACATGTTTCGATAAATACAATAAAACAGATTTGAAGGTAACGTTACCTCAAGTTCAAGGTCCTTCTGAAAGACTAAGACGGTCTTCGAATAAATTGAAAATCAAAGTTTATTTTAAAAATACCCATTCTTAAAACTAGCGTTGCTGAGCATAAGAGAGATTGTGAAATAGGAAATGTAAACACTGGTTTGTTTTCACACCCATGGAATTTTAATCACTTCTTTGATTTTAATTTTAGTAACATTATAATTTTCTGTAGGGAACAAAACAATTATAAAAGTCGAATTATTAAATCTATTTTTATCAAAAAATTTAATAAAATTTCAATTAATCTACAAAGTAACGTATTAAAAATAAACCAGATGTATCCATGCACTTTGCATTAAATTTTATGTTTCAATATAAAAATTAAAACACTTAACTCAAATCACAATTTTAAATCCTATGAGCTTTGGCGCGCTATTTACATCTATGATTATTTGAAAATTCGACCTGTTTATCATCGTCCATTTAGTCTTATCTATTAGCATTTATGTCAATGTCAATGTCCAGTTCAGTGGCATGTTTTTGTTTTGTCATGATATTTATATAAAGTAATGTAATTTCTTTTTTATAGCGCCTCTTTTATAGAGGTTCCAAATTTTAAAATTGGACTCGTCTTTTTTTTGAAGACGTTTAAAATTATTGAACATGTGTTCGAAAGTTTTTTCACAATTAAATGTAATTATTGACTTCGTATTTAAATGACAGGTAATAACAAAAATAAGTTTGTATGTTTCTAACTGGTTATTATAATTTAGTTTTAATTCATTGTATTAAAAAGGAAAACTCCTTGTATTTTAGAGAAGGAATTTTTTCATGATGAAGGCCCGTAGCGAGCGCCAAACTGTTGAAAATATAACGATTTTTTTTAACAACTACAATCGTTTTTTGTTTGTTAAAATTGGACCGTAAGACCAAAATAAGGAAATAAGGAAACTTTTCTTTAATTTTGAAACAGTGCATATATTTATATTTTTATGAGGGTATATTTTTTAGGAGAACATACCTTCTTTCAAAAGGCTTATAACATACACCATATGAAGGTGTCCTGTTTCTTCGCAACAATTTTCGAAAAAATTTGTGCTGCGAGTGTTTAATTAAAAAAGTAAGTAATAATTATAAGTTTTTCGAATGGGCATTCGTAACACATTTATTTGTTCGTTAACTATTTAGTTAGTACCGCCAACTAATGAAATATCTGGCTCGAGAAACCGTTTGTAATTCTCGTAACTAATTTAAGTTAGTAATATTTTAGTAGTCAGAGTTACTAATACTTTAGTCATCTGTATAACTAATTAAATTCTCTAACAAATAAAAGTAGTTTGCCTAACTATTTTATTCGTTATCTTCGTTGATACGACTAAGAACGCAAAAATAATATCAACAAAAATGCGATAAAATGAGAGGGAACGTTCAGAGATAGGAAATTATATCTAAACTGACATCAAAGTACTTAACAAGCATCCAAAAAATATGGCCACATGCCCAATGGGACACCCAGTTTGACAGCTTAATATTTCGTGTCGACTTGAATTCCTATAAAATTTATTTTTTAGTTGAAGTTGTGATTCAAGGAAAATTCTATGCAAATATTGTAAAAGTTACAAAAAAAGATTTTTCTTTTCATTTAATGCTACTAGAGTAGATTTTAATTTTAAGCCTTCAATGTCATTAAAACTTGAATTTAATTCCCAAAGAATTTAAATACAAAATTAAAACTTAATTTTGTTAATTGGATCAATTATCAAAATTTAATACAAATGGACAAGATATCAACCGTAAATGTTAAATTATCAAATCAAACAGTGGCGACATCCTGGAATGAGAGACATGGTGTGGCGTCACGCGCCGTCAAAGCTGAAGAATGACCAGTTCGATAAAAAAAATCGAGATAATTATTAGTCAACCCGTTATGGTTAAAGGGGTTCATTTTGAAAAAATTATTTGTTTCCATATGATACAATGTCAATAACGTTTTTCTAGGTAAAAATACAAAAATATCTCTAATATTTTTAATAGCGAAGTCTATCGACGTAAGCTTACACTATGTAAAACTTCCAGCGAATAAGATGTTCATTAGAATTCGAAGAAATTTTCTGTCAAGTATTACTCCAATTGAACAAAGTTTTAATTCGAGCAACGCCTCTAACACATAAGTAAGAGGCCGCTTTTAGCTTGATTTAAAGTATGTAATTATTAGTTACATTAAAAATACTGATCATTAAAATGTCTACAGAAGGTAGAATTTGTTTATCGCTATTTCTACCAAAATATAGGGTTTGAGCTAGATTACAGAAAGAAATACAGCATAATTATAAGTAGGTTCCAGAAGCTACGATCATGGTTCCTTGAAGGTACCAACCTCGATGCAACTCAAACGTGTACGTCATCCACTTCTGCTCCTTCTATTCTAGAAGGTAAGCAAGTCCGGTAAATTTACGCGAGATACAGCACTGTACAATACTGTTCCGTACAGGGCAGTCTCTAGCAGAAACAGTGTTGACTGGCCAGATGAAGTGATCCAAGAAGAACAGCCTTTGCATTCGACTTGCGATTGACTGAGCCTAATGCGGCCAAGCCAAAATCATGTTGAGCTGGCTAAGAAATGAAGTTTACATGCCTCCAAGGCAGCCAATTATGAGAACTACAAGATGGGAGCCTTAGTACCACCTGCTCAGCTCGAAAAGAAGCGCCTGATATTTCGCCTGTTTTTCTTCTTCCTTTGCCGTGGTATTACTATCGACTGGTGCTGATAATTCAATCATGTAAATTATCTTGATTTTTAATTTATAGAGGAAAATATCAGGCATTGTAGCTTTGATACTTTGAGTGGTGGTAAACGTGAAATTCCAGTAGATCTTACATTGATTCAGAGTCTTTAGAGTCTGGTTCTTCCTAAGGTGCTTATAACGCCGTCTTAAGAGCAAAAATAAATCCCAATTTTTCCAATCTCAATGACGACTTCATGTAGATGTACAAGTCGCATTACAGAATCTATGTTTTTTAGAACTGAATAGATCTAGGATAATAACTTTAATGGATTGTCATCATCTTGCATGTGCTTCGGTCAAGTTTCTTCAACTCAACGACATTCCATTTCACTGGAACAAACGTTGAAGCAGTAGAGGAACCATCAAAATTTTGTTCTCCAGGATATAAAGATATTACCAAGCATAATGCTCGTCATGTTAGATTCCTATAATGTTCAAATATTAATTAGTAACAGCTGCACATTTTAAATCATGCGCAAATTCACGCTCAAAGTCGGAGGTCACTTAACCATTGCACTATTTACACTTGAATATCCCGGAGCATCAGTATTATGGCTGCGTCTCCGCGTCCTTGACCTTGCACCGCGTGTTGTGTGTTTCACACATATAGATCGACCTTACACCGATGAGCGGAACCTTAACTATACGCGCGTAACACTATTGGCTAGAAATAAACTTTCGTCCGGAAAAGGGAGTGAAGAAAGGGTTGCCAACTTTAATTTGGATGACCTACGTTACCCACAGTTGCGATAAGCTGGCTTATTTGCATTTCGTGAGTTGGCAACACTTGTTTCACTCTCTCTGCGAGGTGAAAGAATAATAAGTGTGACCGACGTGACGCTATGCGTATAATATGGATTATACGATTATATTATGGATCCCAACATCTGAGATTTTAGGTCTTAATATCTTTATATTATGAATTTGAAAATCTCCTGCTTCAATTTCTACTTCCAGATTTTATCCAGTAAAATTCATTTTTCTCAGTGTAATTACAAAGAATATCAGTATACCGAGAAGCTAAAAGAAATATTTTTTTATTATCATAAGAATTTTTCGACATGTCACTCTCATTCCAATATCGCGACAGTCAAAGCTTCTCAATCACATACATTTGAAACTGAGTACACAGACATTAATAAAACAACCATGTACATTTGTCAATCTTATTTCTTGTCCTAAATGAATAAAGAAATTAAGGATTTCGTTCTCTCTTGCGACCGATTTCAGAAAGCAAGGAACTCTAACACGGAGTCGGTGGAATCGGAGTGATTCATTTTTGAGTCAAATGTCTGGCTTCATGATCGCCCGTCGAGAAATCTGCTGAAGCCAGGAGGAGTTTTTTTTTTGTTTCTTCTAACTGAACCCGCTCAAAGACATGAAATATACTTTAGCACCGAGTTTGATCCGTGCAGGTAAATATCTGTTACATTAAGACATTACAATGAAAATGCATATTACAATAGGTTTTAAACGTAATGTAACAGGACTTTCAATACAACAAAAGAAAAAAACGTCGCATAAAAAACACACGTCTGTCGTTAAATATTATTATATATTATTACTAAACTCGACTTGCATCATCACATGAATTCATCACACAAGTATGTAGCATAATTGAAATCTTGGAGGGGATAAACTTGAGGCAATAAACATCTGTTCATGTCGATCCCTTTCCTAATTTATGAGCGCATAGTGATGTAATTTTTCAAATGAGGCAAGATGTTTATTGGAGATAGTTCCTAAGCGAAATAAATACAGCACGTGTACAATTTATTTGTAGGAAAGGGAGGGGGGCAGAAAGATAAATAAGGGGAATCTGGCAATCAAAACGAGCTACGTGGAACCTGGAGAGTTTGCTGGTATCCATATGGAATAATTATCTAGAAATTGCCATTTCTCGCTAAATCAGTACCATTTGCTGTCATCCAACGTCATATACTGCCATCAAATATATTGGAAAAATGCGCATCGCTGCCGGTCCGCTATTGATCGCTTTTACTGTTTTCCTGAATTATATTGGTAAATATAAGATAAGATAAGTATAAAATTTTAAGTAGACTTTTTAAACTAAGAGATGAACTTTCTACGAACCCTCTAGACATTTTTAGAAGTTTTCGGAAGTATAAAAATTATATTTATATTATATTTATATTATATTTAATTAAAAGTGTCAAATAATTTAAATAACGTTTTAAATAATTTGTTTTATTCCTGATAATGTTGAAAAATTACTTTAAAACTAACCTTTCCATGACCTATTAACGATAAATATTAAAAAAATTTTCAAAAGTTTTTAAATAAGTTCCAAAAATAAGAAGTAAAAATTTGGAAGATGTTAGGGAAATGAACTTTGTTTAAAAAGAATAGTAAATGGTAGACAAATTGAAACAATATTTTTAAAAGTATGGTTATATCAGCAAAGTTAAAGAATGAATATGAATATTTTATACTTAACGGTTTTATTTTCTACGAAAAACTAATCTTTCCTAGCTGAGAAATAAACTTTTTATTCCGAAACTGGTCTTCTTAGTAAATTTATTTGATTGGATATTCTATTCAACTCCTTAGATAAAACTTATACCTAATTATAAAAGTTTATTTTTTATATCATTTTTTATACCTCATATGGTAGCAAATATTAATGTTTCTTGCATTCTTTTAAGATATTCCAAGCAGGTAATTTTCTACCAACAAAGACGAAATTTGAATAAAATAGTTTGAAACCTAACCAAAACATTCCCTAAATTTTAAAACATCTATCAAATGTAGAAAAATTGACAGAAAATCTTCCAGTCTTTTTTGACAACCTTAGAAGTATTTTAAAACTGTTAAATTTTTTTTTTTTATCCTGGTAATATGATTTCAATTAGAGAATTTTAAATCAGAATCTTTCGAACATGCATAATTTTTTAGTATAAAATTTTAACACTACCTGATTTGAATGATTAAAAGTTTGAATTTTATATTTTGAAGCGTTAAAATAAAAAGCTCATAAATTTTAAAGAGACACAATCCAAATTCTTGAACTTTGATGAGTTTGGAAATTAAAAGTGAAATTCTCAATCACGCGTCTTTGGAATTGAAGAAACTCCGAATGAATAACAATGTCTAAACTATGATGATTTTAATTGTTTTGAAGATTGCATTTGAAAAAAGTCAGCTATTTGTCTTCTAAAATTTTGTACGAACATGTAGATGGTTATCATCAAATATACAAAAATTTTTGATAGAAAAAATTCAAAATTCTATAATTTTTAAAAGTACATTTTGAAAATTCGAAATTCTGTAATTTTTAAATTTTCAAATTTCACAACCGTAATGAATTGCAGTTGCAAATTCTTGAATCTTCTAAATATAGAAATATGAATTTTTCTATTTAAAGCACTTATGTATTTCAAATGTATGTAATCTTAAACTTTTTGGAAATATTTTAATTTTTAAAACATAAAAAAAAATTTATTCAATTTTATAGATTTGCAATTTCAAATTCTGAAGTTTTAAACAATATGCGTAAAAACCTAAGTTTCTTTTTTCAAAATTCTTATAATTTTTAAGATGTGCGTCATATTTTACCGTATTAAGACAAACAAATTTACAAGTAGTTCCAGTCACTTTGATCTGTGATTGTAAAAATTAGAAGCCTCTATTTTAATGTTTTTTAGGCAGAAATGGAAGCGTAAAATTAGAATAAAACAAAATTTTTTTTCTTTTGTTCCCTACTTGATAGATATAATAAATAGTATATCTATTACGTAAACATTTACTTTTTGTTGTTTCTTCTTACAGACCTAATAAGTTCAGAATTAAGGACTATGCGGGATTTATTTCCTGGATTTAACGGTATCATGCCTCCGCTCAGAATATTGTGCACTTCACTAAGCAGTGCTCGAAATTCACTCAATTTCGAAACATTTGGTGATGAACGTATTATCTTCGATTCGGGATTTTTATTAAAAAGGGATCATATCATATTTGGATGGCTTTCGAAGAAAAATATGATTCATAATCCATACGTTTTATTTCCTAACTTGCAAAATGTATTTATCGTATTTGACATGAATGAAAATAGGTGGGATACAGTGCCTCCTGAATTAGCTTGGAGATTGGGTGCAGGCCGTCGTTATGCATTTGCTCTAGCGCGCGATCAAGCTGCTGCTCTACACATATCAAGATCAAACAACCGAATATACAAAGAAGCACATTTAAGAGCTTGCAGAGAGGCAAACGAGCGAGTAGACGTTGTAGAACAGCAGCAGTTAGAGCTTCTCAACCGGAATCAAATATACGTTTATAACGGCATGAGAGCAGTCAAAGAAAAATACAGCGAAACGTATACTCGTGTATTCAGGGTTTATTTACATCAGCGTGAAGCACATAACATACACAGGCATGGATCAAGGCATATTTAAGAATACATTAATGCTCAAATAATGTTATCAATAATTAAAAATAAAAGAAAATTACCTGCAATAATTTACTAATAATTTGTTCAGTGATTTAGTCCGCATTAAAGTTCCGATGTTTTCGCTAGCTCAGAAAATTTGTTCTGACATACCCCATCGCAAAGTGAAAGACGCGGACCTCTGAAACGCAATGCAAGTATCATCTGCTGTGCCATCCGGCAGTCTTGCCAGCCAAGCCGCTATAAATAAGTGACAGCCAGCTTTCGGCGGTGGTGCGAAACAACAGTTCTACCGACATTAGGTCCCTTCACAATGGGAGCGCTAACTCTTTTCCGAGTTTTCCTAAGATCTGCTAGTGACGAACTAGGGTTATCCCCTCGACAACAAACCTTTACCTTGGGAGGTAATGGGCCTTTTTTAAGGCAATTTGTTTTCAAAGTGTTTTCCAAACCACCTTAGCGCCGGTAGAAGTACCTAGGAAAATTTCCATAAGTGACCATAAGTCCATAAGTGACCTTAATCTATACACGAATACTGTTTTTTCAAATTGTGGCTTTCATTCCAAGTGTAAAACTAGGATTTAAAAAAAAATTAAATCTTCAGGGTCATTGATAAAAAATCCTGTAAAATGTTTCGTGAACTCAAAGAATATAACTCTAATTGATGATTTGTAATGTAGATCCATCACTATTCTCCAACTTTGAAAATTAAACTAATTAATTAATTTTAAATCTAAGTCAATTTTTTTAACAAAACAACAACCGAACTCTGTTTGCTATACGTTAGAAATATGCAACTTTTGTAATTAATTATAAAAGACAGCGTTGTATAAAAAGCTATAACTATCTGTGCACGCGTATTTCAAACGTCTGGGAGTGCCTTTCTTTAAAAAAATTTGGCCAAAAATGAAATTATTTTTTATTCTTCTGAAGTGAAATGACAGATATGAATAACCGTTTAAGCAAATAGTTTGCATAGTTAAGAAAAGTTGTGCAAAATGTTCTTTTACTCAATTATGACATCTTGCCCCATTTATTTACCAAGAAAGGGTGTAGCTTACGTGGATTCACATCACGACCGAAATAATAAATTTGTTTTTTCTCTAGAAAATAGCATATGATATCATAAGTGAGTAGAGATATTTTTTTTAGACTTTTTAACAGCGCAAACTATTTTCATAACATTTTTTTGTACGGTAAGAGCACCCTTCGCTTCATTTTTTGCAATAATAAGAGAAAAGACATATGAGGTCTTCTAAAATTAAAAAACTCAACCGTGTTTCCAGGGTGCCAACCATTTTTAGAATCACTAAAAAAAATATTTAGATAACTGCAATTTTCATTTTAGACGTAGCAAGGTTATAATTGACGGAAGTAACCATTTTCTTTTTAAAACATTTTGAGAAAATGTTACAATTCTTAATAAGAAAAAATCTATAATTTAACTATAAAAAGTGACCGGAAAAGGTTCTTATACTCTTTATTATATTTTATGTACGAATTAATTTTGTAGAGGAAATAAAGACTCCTATCTTTATGATCTCAAATTGATAAAAAGGATTTATATATCCTGAATCACACACATAGAACAATATCGACTCGATATAAACCAAATGTATTGAATATCCTACTGCGGGACAATTTTCACTGACGCTCTAAGATCTAATATAAATTCAATGTTTTTACAGTTTTTCAGATTGCACGCTAGCAACTTATTCTAAAAATCTAAGTCTCTGTGCGAAGTATAATCTTTAGGTGTCGAGGATTTTCTTCAACTCGAGACACTTAGAATCTGCGGATCAAATTAGTGGATCTCAACTTGGACGTCGGAATACAATTCCTAGCCCATTCTCGATCGCACCTCTTTTTTATTTTGAGAAGCTAAAGGTAGGTGGCGCTAAGCTCAACAAAATACCTCTTTACACTGTTCTAGCAGTCTTTAACAATCTCTTTTCTAACGAGAGAGAGAGAGAGAGAGAGAGTGCCAGAATTCTGGATACTCACATCAGAGCTGAATGGTATACCCACCAGTCCATGCGATTTTATCCAGAACAAGTTTCCACTAGAAACAGGAACTAAGAGTTTTTAAGTCTTAGTCCTGAACCCAGTGTGAAACTGGTTCACCCTCGCTCGCAAGTAAGACCCCCAATGCCATTGCAGGCTCAGCATCCCCTTTTTAAATGAGAGTTTCCTGTATACGCCCTCGCGTCTCACGGAAAAGTGTAGGCGGTACGCCGGCGACTGCGCTCTACGTGGCGCCTAGATGCTGGGTCCGATAGTCGGCTGGGTATTTAGGCTTGCCAGTCGTAAGAGGAAGGCTCGGTGTACGCGTTTAGTTCTCCTTGTCTCTCCCACAAGTATATCTCCGTACACATTATCTTGATGGCTCAGCATTGTTCCCACTTCGCTTTTCTTGTGGGGCGGAAGACTTTAACTCTCCATGCTTGTTAGTCCTAGTGGATCCATCGAAGGTGGTCTTACCGTACTGTGACCTGTTTCAGTTTCAGATGTTTTAATTGTTGGACCGCTTGTGAACTTCACAGGTTTGCTTCCTCTGCATGCAAACTGTAGGTTATTGACTTGGTAGATTTGTAGTAGTTCTATTTCTATTTCAAAAAAATTAAAGGACGGGTCGCTTGTATTTAGAATACAACACGTTCTATACTGGTTATTAAAATTGCTCTAAATAATAAGCTAATATATTTTACATAATTTAAATGTGATACATTATTAGATTAGGATACACATTATTATTTCGAACTTGTCTACCGAAACGACGAGACAATTTTTTAATTTAACGTTCGGACGACGTCTAAGATTTACTTGTAGAAGGTACACAAAGTCGCTCTTAGAAGTTTATCCAAAGAAGAGTAGCGACTGAGAAGCACCCAAATAGTTGAAACACAGCTAGAAGTATGAACTTTTAATTTTCTCTCTCTTAAGTCCACTTCAAGATTAAGTGAGATTGGAATACTAGGCCAAAGATCGGGAAACAGCAACCAATTGGGGCCTTGCCACCAAAGAGAAAAGAATGATAGCCCCTTGAGTGAGAGACCTCTTAATGCACAATCAGCAGGGTTGTTTGATGATGAAACATGATTCCAAATTGCTGATGGAAGAGTAGTTCGGATTTCAGAAACTCTATTGGCTATGAAGATCTTCCATTTTGTAGGATGTCCGTGAATCCAGACTAGCATGAATGTTGAATCGCACCATAGATGAATGGGAACATCCAACAAAAGTGTTTGCTGAACGTAATACATAAGTCGAATAAGAAGAACTGCTCCACACAGTTAAGCGTGGTTACCATATCTATTTTAAAGAAGCGATCTTAGTTTTTGAAATCAATAGCGAAACTGACTTTGTATCAGAATCAGATGTCACAAGAAGATAAATTGCTGCGGCGAAGGCTCTCTCTGAAGCATCGGAGAATCCATGAATCTTACAGGAACCACAAGATGAACTAAATTTTATCCAACGAGATACTTCATTTTAGGATATGTCACGAAGGCTGTCACGATACGCTAGCCAACGTTGGCGAATCTCTTTCGGAAAAGGATCGTTCTAGGCGATCTTTTAAAGCCACAGAGTTTGAATAAGGATCTTTACTGTTATTACTACTGGACCCAACCGGCCCAGTGAATCGAACAGTTGAGCTATTTGACTTAAAACAGTACGTTTTGTGATGATATCTAGACAGGCAGGTTACTGAACGTCGAAAGTTATTGCATCTCGTTGAGGATTCCAAGAGTATCCCAGCATATGAAACGATTGCTGTAATTCCAATAAAATATGCAGAGACGAAGCTCGAAGTTCATGTGCAATTCTTTCTAGTAGATCAGAATCACTTGACATTCATTTGCGAAGTGAAAGGCCGCCCGCTGTGAAAAGTCGATGTAACTGATTCTGTAAAGAAATAGCCTTCTCGAAGCTATATGCACCTGCGATTACGTCGTCCACGTAAATTCGTCGATGTACAACTTCTGCTTTTTTTGGATAATTTTCATGTTCATCAAAGGCGAGTTTTTGAATGCAACGAAGTGCAAGAAAAGAAGCACAAAGCAAACCGTAAGTAACAGTCGTAAGACGAAACGTTTCAACTAAATCATTTGGTAATCTTCTCCACAGTATCAGTTGAAAATCCTGATAGTCTCTGTGTACCTGAATTTTTTATTACATTTTCTCTACTTCGGAACATAGAGCTACGCAAAAACATCTCCAGCGAAGCACAATGTCGACTAGAATTGGAAGAAGTGTAGCTTTAGTGTGCAAGCATGCATTGTGCGAAATTCCAGCTTCAGTCTTCTGAGATCCGTTGAAGACTACTCTTAACTTCGTAGTAGCGCTGGATTTACGTCATACTTCGTGATGTGGAAGGTAAACGGACCGACAATAATCACGAAGAATAGAAGACTCAGTGCCAGGCACCATGTAGCCAAGACTTTCGTTTTCTTTCAGAAATTCCTCATAGGCCCTTAAGAAGAAAGCGTCACTCGTGAGGCGACGTTCCATGCGCTGAAGCATCCGGAAGACTGGCTGAAAAGAATTGTCAAATAATGAAATGTTTTGCTTTATAGGAAGACGAACAACATATCGCTCTTCTGGAGCGCGTGAATGAGTTGACACGAAGATATCCTCACACTTCTGTTCTTCAGACGTTAGTATCGACTGTGGTGGAACCTCTGGTTCCACCTAAAACCTTTGAAGGTCGAAGGCTACGGTGTTTTGCACAAAAAATATATCCCTAGTACCGAAGTAGGCTTTTCAGTTGCTTAAGGTAACAAATCTTCTGCAGTTTTCCCAGATAAGGTACAACCGAAGTATGTTTCCTGAGCAACAGAAGCGTTAAAGAGACCTTTTCGAATTTTCAAAAGTAGCAGATAAGGACAAGCGTCTGCTCCTATGATCACGTTAATCATTTTTGAGCTACCGAAATTGGGGTCCGCTAGATTTAAACCTCGAAGATGAGACTAATTTCCATTGCCCTTTTCGAAAAGAGGGTGGTATGGAGTAAGACGCGGAAGCACGTGCGATACTCGAAGTCGGATTCAAAACGTGGTGCAAGAATACACGAGACTGCACCGTGAGTCGGTGTAGGTGGCCCCACGCTGATAGTTAGCAAAACTAACCCACAACTTGAACGCGTGAATCTGAGTCGTTGTGCAAGACACGAGAGACACGAGAGACACTTCAGAACCCTGATCAAGGAGTGCACGCACAAACACTGAAGAATCACTAATTGACTTGACTTTGATGACAGCTGTAGGTAATAATCCTTTTGCTCTAGGTCGAGTCACATGAATAATGCTGAGATGATGAATGCTAAAAAATGTACGATCTTCGCCCTGAGTTGAAGGTGGCTGATGTGTGATGTTCGATATCGGCGCATCCTGATAAAGCATAATGTGATGTTTTTGATCACATAATCACATTCATAGCTCTTAATTAAGCACAATACATTGGGAAGTCTGCTTGCCCACAGTCGAAGCATTTCCAAAGTTGATAAAAATTCTGAGGCTGATCTGTTGAAAGGTAAAATGGCGATGCAGAACTCTTGTTGCACACGTGGCTTCCTTTACATGCGCACATAAGCGCAAAATCAAAGGTAACTTGATAAATAAGCCATTTACGTTTATATATCCCGGAGTAGCTATTTCATGCATGCATTTTCGAGACCTCGACCTTGCACCGAGTGTTGTGGGATTCACACATTTGGGTAACCTGAAAATAGATGAGCGCAAGGTTAGCTACATGCGCGTAGAAATGTTCGGTAGAGCAAAAATTTCGTACAGAAAAAAGATTGTGAAGAAAGGGTAGCCAACTTTAATTTCGATGACCTACATTACTCACAGTTTCCTTTAGCTGGCTTATTTGCATTTTTTGAGTCGGGAACACTTGTTTCACTTTCCCTGCGAGGCGAATGTTTTGCTCCTTCCAACAGTTGTACGCACGTATAGATAACCTTCCGCTCGTCGGTGTAAAACCGACCCATGTGTATTAATTTTTTGGACATTTTAATCATTCCGAAAATAAAAAACCTTTTTCAACATTTATATGGTTTTATGACACTCTAACGAGTTTCACAGATTTTTTTGGAAAATAGGAATTTTTATATTTTAGGTCGGTAGATGTCATACCTTGAAACATAATTCGTAATATCCTGGACATAAGTCTTTAAGACGTTATATTACAGATCTTAATATCTTCGGTTATAGATTCCAATATCTTTTTTTTTTTTAATATCTTTATATTATGAATTTGAAAATCTTCTTCTTCAATTTCTAATCTAAAATTTTATCCGTTCAAATTCATTTTTTTCGTGTATCAACAAAAAATATCAGTATACAGAGAAGCTAAAAGGAATATTTTTTCTTTATGAAAAGAATTTTTCGACATAGTACTTTCATTCCAATATTGCAACAGTCAAAACTTTTCGATCACAGCCATTTAACACTGGGTGACACAGGCGTTCGTAAAACAACCATGAACATTGGTCGATCCTATTTCTTGCCTTAAAAGAATAAAAAAATGAAGGATATCGACCTTGTCACTTCTGATTTTTGTGGACCGTTACCTCGTTCGGTGGAAGGTTTTCAAGATATCGTTGTTTTATTGGACGCATTTGCTAAATATTTAAGAATATATCCGTTCAAAAAAGCCAATAAATTTCTATGATGAAAGTCCAATAGAAATTATTCCTACGGGCCTGATTGTTTATGGTTTGGCGAGTCCCGAGATTGTACGAAAGAGATACAGGTTACCTCCGAAACGCCTTCTATAGAGCGACTGCAGTGAACGTTTTTTTTTAGAAAATTATTCTGTTTAGCTTAGCAATGCACCTGTGTGGTTGGAATTTTATTGTCATAGTTTAAATTCGAATACATGGTGAACAGCAAAGCTATTTTATTGAAATAGGAATTACGGTATTCTTCAAGGATAATTCATTAATGAGTCAGATGTCTGGCTTCATGCTCGAACGTCAAGAAACCTGCTGAAGCCAGCAGGTGTTTTTTTTTTGCATTTTTTGTTTGCCCCAACTAAACCTGCCGTAGCAAACTACAAAGTTTTAGCGGCTCATATCCGGTCAAGTGAGGATATGTGGCAGTTCATGCTCAACGACCTTGCAATTATTGAAGTGAAAATATCGTTCATCAAAGTTTCAAAAATACGAGATTCGATATTGACCGTTTTGAACGGGAAAAAGTATATAGACAGTATTTCTTGATTCTACATTATTTATTCATCAACTGTGGAACACCAATCATCAAATATCATATTTAAACTCAACAAATTTAAGATAGCGGACGCAGATAACCTAAAACTTTGAGGGTCAGTAGTCACTATAATGGAATTCTTCCGTCTGGAAAAGGGTTGAGAAAAATTCTTGTTATTTCAACTCACTAGCGAAATCGCCAAAATGCTAAGCTTTAAACAACGATACCTAAAAAAAAGACTTTTCAGATTTTAAAAGAGGGTTTTGAAGGCTAAGAGTGTAACTTCAAGATCGCGTGAGCAGTTTTAGGAACAAAATTCTACTCGAGATGTGACGTAACTTCAAATTTAACGGAAAACAGTGTTTTTAGCAGTTTTAGGTTATGATATCCCGCGAACCTTAGGTGATCGAGCATTTATGAGACCAGAGTCGGTTTCACCAAGCCAAAATCTACGTGAAAGACATATTCGTACTCAATCCACACGAATCATGTTAATCAGTGAATTATAGAATTTCGTATTTGGGAATCTTTGATGAACGGTATTTCCACTTGCACAAATGTGAATCGCACTCAAAGATAGAAAAATCGTGTTTTTTGCACTTTTAAGTACCTTACCTTCGGGTAAGGTATGTCGCCCCTCCAGGTTATTTTCTTTGTTAGCCTGTGTTATCATTATTTATTATTACTAAAATCGACTTGCATCATCGCATGAATTCGTCACACACGTATGTTGCATATTTGAAATCTTGGAGGAGATAAATTTGAGTCAATAAACATCTGTTCTTGTCAATCCCTTTCCTAATTGATAAGTACAAGTTGAAGTAATTTTTCGAATGACGCAAGACGTTTCATAGAGACAGTGACTAATTGACGTACATACAGCACGTATAGAACACTTGTGTGAGGAAGGGGTTGGGTACAGAAGATAAATAGGGGGAATCAGCCAAACAAAATTAGCTACGTGAAACCTGAAGAGTTTGCTTGTATCCATATGGAATAATCATCTAGAAATTGCCATTTCTCGCTAAATCAGTACCATCTGACGTCATCCACTGTCATATACTGCTATATATATATATATATACTGCTATCAAATATATTGGAAAAATGCGCATCGCTGCCGGTTCGCTATTGCTCGCTTTTGCTGTTCTCCTGAATTATATTGGTAAATATAAGATAATACCATATATTAAATTTTAAGTAGAATTTTGAAACTGAAAGATGAACTTTCTATAAAGAAGATTAGTTTTTAAACAGAAAAAATAATTGTCGGAAAATCATAGAAGCTGAATAGAATTATTACTTAAAATTAAAAAACCTTTGTATGTTAAAATATTTACTTGAGACCCTCTAAAAATGTTTCGAAGTTTTCAGAAATATTCAAATTATATTGCTTTCAAAAGACAAAATTTTAAAATAAAAGTTTTCTAAAAATGTTATCAATGTGTTAAAATTTTTAAAACGCATCAAAACCTTAAAAAATATACATTTTATTTCCGTGTCTCAAATAATTTACATAATTTTAGATATTAAAGATTTAAAAGCATGTCATAAAATAATCAGAAAAAATTTAGTTTAATCTTTTTTATTTGGCAGCATTTAGAAAAATCTTTGTAAAATTTTTAATAAATCAAAATATGTAAATGTCTAAACTTTTTTTTCAATGTTATATAAGTAAGTAAAAAACGAAAACTGTCTAGAAAAATTCCAAACAAAATGTAATTTTGTAAATTTTTTAAAGTTAGGGCAATGTGCTTTGTTTCAAAAGGATAAAAATTGTAGAAAAATTAAAATAATATTTTTTGAAGTATGGTTATGTCAGCTAATTTAAAGAATGGATAGAATTATTTTATGCATAACGGTTTTATTCTCTGCCAAAAACTAATCTTTCCTAGCTGAGATGTAAACTTTTCATCGCAAAACTGGTCTTCTTAGCTTGGAAAAAAAATTCGTTTCCTTTTCTCACTGAAAAAGCCTTTAGGGTTTAACATTTAGCTAAAAATGTAGCTCTTTTTTGCGAAGGCGTTTTTTTGTGTGCAGAAAATTAATCATCTCTGCTGTACTTTCATTTGTGGGGTTTATTATACAACTCCTCAGATAAAACTTAACCCTGATTATAAAAGTTTATTTGTTTATATCATCTTTTAGACCTTATATGGCAAAAAATATAAATGTTTCTTGCATTCTTTTAAGATATTTCAAGCAGGTAAAGTTCAACCACCAAGAACGAATTTTAACAAAATAGTTTTAAACTAAGCCGAAACATACCCTAAATCTTAAAACGTCTATCAAATGTAGAAAAATTTATAGAAAATATTCCAATCATTTTGACAACCTTAGAGGTATTTTAAAACAGTTACAATTTTCTTTTAATTGACTTTCTAACACTACCTGATTTCAAACATTGAAAGTTTAAATTTTAGATTTTTTGAAGCGTCAAAAGAAAAAGCTCATAAATTTTTAAGAGACAGAAACCAAATTCTTAAACTTTGATGTTTGGAATTTAAAATTGAAATTCTCAATCTCACGTCTTTAAAATCGAAGAAACTTATAAAGCAAATTATCAAGATTTTATTGTTTTAAATACAATAAATAAAATTTGGCACATTTTTCAATTTTAATTAATTAATTTCTTTGAAGATTGTATTTGAAAAAGTCAATTATTAGTCTAAAAGTTTATAGTCGTTAAGATTTGCAGTTGCAAATTCTTGAATCTTCAAATTATAGAAATACAAATAATTCTATTTAAAGCACTTATGTATAAAAAAATAAAAAAATAACTGCTGGCAAAAATTGAATTGCAACTAAACACTTCATTTCCCTTCAACTTCACGCGCGAAGGTAAAAAATTGCATAAGAAAAAAAGCAAAATTTTTTCTTTTTCTTTCCCTACTTATTCGTTACAATAAATAATATATCGATTACATAAACATTCACCTATTGTTGTTTCTCCTTACAGAGTTGATAAGTTCAGAATTAAGGAATTTGGAGGATTTATTTCCTGGATTCAACAGTGTCATGCCTCCGCTCAGAATATTGTACACTTCACTAGGCAATTCTCGCAACTCAGATAATTTCGAAACATTTGGTGGAAAACGTATTGTCTTGGATTCGGGATTTTTATTAAAAAGGGATCATTTCGTAGTTGGATGGGTTTCAAAGCAAAACATGATTCATAATCCATGCGCTTTATTTCCTCATCTAGAAAATGTATTTATCGTATTTGACATGAATGAAAATAGGTGGGATACAGTGCCTCCTGAATTAGCTCGGACACTGGGTGCAGGCCGTCGTTATGCATTTGTTCTAGCACGCGATCAAGTTGCTGAGCTACACATATCAAGATCGAACAACCCAGTGAACAAAGAAGCACATTTGAGAGCTTGCAGACAGGCAAACGAGCAAGTTGACATTGTAGAACAAGAGCAGTTAGAGCTTCTCAACCAGAATCAAACAACCGTTAATGACGGAATGAGAGCAGTCAGAGAAAAATACAGCGATACCTATACTCGTGCATTTAGGGTTTATATACATCAGCATGGAAAACATGATATACAAGGTCCTAGAGCAAGGCATATTTAAGAATATATTAATGCTCAAGTACTGTTAAAGAGAATGCTTCAGTGAACATAAATTATTTATAAAGTCTAAGGAAAAAAAAAATTTAAGTTTTCTAGTATTAGGAACTTTAAAAATCACCAATCAGCTTGGGACGCACTTGTGACGCTGAAATCTTGTCATTATAATGTGATGTAATGCTATCAAGAATTACAAATTAAAGAAAATTAACTGTAATAATGTATTACTAATTCGTTCAGTGATTTAGTCCGCATTAAAGTTCCGTTGTTTTCGCTAGCTCAGAAATTTTTTTGCTCGCAAAGTGAAAGAAGCGGACCTCTGCAATGCAATGCAAACTTCATCTGATGTGCCATCCGGCTGTCTTGCCAGCCAAGCCACCATAAGGAAGTGACAGCCAGATTGCGGCGGTGGTGCGAAGCAAGAGTTTTATCGACATTAGGTCCCTCAACAAAGGAAGCGCTAACTCCTTTCCGAGTTTCCCTAAGGCCTTCTAGCGACCAACTGGGGTTGTCTGCTTGACAACAAACCTTTGCCTTGTGAGCTAATGAGCCTTTAGTGAGGCAGTTTACTTTTAAAGTATGTTCCGAACCACCAAAGCCCCGGTATAAGAACATAGAAAAATTTCCATAAGTATCGAGGCCACTTCTTTCGATTAGCAGTAATAATGTTAACAACAATCACTAAAGTAATTACCTTAAGCTAGATTAGAATATTGTTTTTCTAAAGTGTGCATTTATTTCTAAGTTTAACTTCAGGTTTTTTTTACATTCTCATCCAGCGAAGATATTCGATTTGTATAAAATTTGACCCCACCGCCGATTTTGTCAAATATCCACGTTATGAGATCCCTGGAATACGAAAAACAGTTTTTTCTGAATATGTCAGTTTGTGTCCTTGTGCATATGCGTCCGTGTCTGTGTGCGTGTGTTTGTCTTTAGCTTTTTAGTTTGTTAGCACGATAACTTTCTAAAGAATTGACCGATTGGATTGGCATTTGGTATACTCTTTTAGTGTACTAAAATAAAGGGCAAGTTCGTTAGTCAGCCATATTCATCAAAATTCCAAAAAAAGAAACGAAAATGAACATTTTCAGCCAAACAACGCACGATACGAAAAAAAGTCAGAACAAGAAATATATTTTTTTGGCAAACCCTAAGCTTACCATAACAACTTTTTCAATTTAAGAAAAATCGAAAATTCAAATTTTTATTGCAGAAAAAACACTATAAAATAAAAACTTCTATTTTACGGTCAAACAATGCAAGATACGAAAAATGATGGTTAGACCAAAATTGTGCACTCAAAAAAGATAACATTAACAGTCAAAAAATCAGCCCGGTAAATGAGCACATTCCATCAAAACTTTGCTTATTTAATTTCCTTTTAATCTGGTGTGTGCTATTTCAAAAAATTTATTTGTTAGAAAATTAAATAAAAATTTCAAAAAATTAATAAAAAATTATATTTTTTATTCAACTATATATCTAACACGATGCTTCTGAAGGTTGGTGACCTTCTTAGCATAAAACACTAACCAGCTATTACTCGGATTAAAATAATCCCCCCCCTGCCCTCATCCCCTTATCAATTGAATTTTCGGGGGTGACTGAGGCTAGGGATATAATTTAAAAGTTAGAAAAAGGTAAAGCTCATGTGTAGAAATTATGTGTAAAGTCTAAATCGTTAAAATAATATTGTTTTAATATGAATGCATGTTATCAATTGTAATAATATACATTTATGAAAACGATATACAATGTCAGGGACAAGTTCTAGTGCGATGAACGAAATACGTGACATAATGTTTTCGTTAAAGCCGAAGGTTCGACATTTAGTTAAGAAAAATCTGTGGAAATATACAAAAACCAAGCGCGAAGCGCAAGGGAAATATATTCTAAAGCGCGAAGCTCGAGAACCAGAAGTCACGCACCCTAGGCGCGCTTGAACTTGAGCGAATTTTAATGAAGAGAAAAGTCTTCTGTGCCAAAAAGTGTGTAATCTGCTTGGATTAATAACAGTACGTAAAATTCAAAGATTGAATTTAAATGCCAAACAAAAAATTCTCCTGATTTCGAAACTGTGCACATAAGTGCAATTTATGACACAGTTAGTATCAGATTTGTACACTCAAGAGACTCCAGACTGGAATATACCCTGCTCTATATTTAATTATAAATTAATAAATAAATACTAGGGGTTGCAAATGAATTTTTAATTTAAAGCATTATTTGTAATTCTTGGCGCACCTTGCGAAACATCGGCTTTTATGCTTTTGCAATGATTTCTGTTATTAGCAATCGGCAAAATTATGGTTGCGTTCGTTATTGTTTTGTAAAAGTCAGATTGAAAGACCAGAGCAAAACCAAAAACGATTATGTAAGTGAGTTAATAGGGATATGTCTGTTTTATTTCTCGACTCTCCTGAAAGTCTGTCGAAAAACAATAACGTTGATTTGAATAGTGTAGAGAGAAAAGAAACGTTTTGCAATCTGATATTAGATCAGTATGCAATTAATAAAACATTATGCGAGCGTAAAGATCTGACATGAAAAGAGAGTTAATCCTATACTGAGACAAATTGCGGGAGATTGATTCACGGCAGTGCTCCCAGATTTTATCACGCTTTGGCACAAGAACGAAGACCTCGGAACATCTTAAAATAAAGTATATATCTTTTAGTTTTTAGACATTAGGCCATTCTTCTTTGCTGTTATTTCTCGAATTTTATGTTTTTAGATTATAGACTCTCTTGAAATTTCTCTCATTCAGAAAACAAAAAAAACCTTTTACAACACTTATATGGTTTTATAACACTCTAATGAGTTTTTTAGATTTTTTTGGAAACTAGGAATTTTTATATTTTAGGTCGGTGGATGTAATACCTTTAAACATAATTCTTAATATCCTGGACATTAGATTTTAGGACCTTGGGTAACCGATTTAATATTTTACTTTATAGGTAACGAAGAATATCAGTATACCGAGAAGCTAAAAGGAAAATTTTTTTATTATGATAAGAACTTTTCGATATTGCACTGTCATTTAAATATCGCGAGAGTCAAAGTTTCTCAATCACATTTATTTAAAACTAGGTGACAGGCATGTTAGTAAAACAACCATGAACATTCGTCGATCTTATTTCTTGTCCTCAATGAATAAAGAAATGAAGGATTCCGTTCTCTCTTGCGACCTATGTTAGAAAGCAAAGAGATGTAACACAGAGTCGGGGGGTGAATTTCGTTTTATTAATTTCAAAAAGCGATGGAGACTTTGTCACTTGTGATTTTTGTGGCACATTACCTTGTTTGGTAGGAGGTTTTCAAGAAATCGTTGTTTTATTGAACGCATTTCTTACATTTTTCAAAATATATACGATTAAAATTAAGCTACCTCGACACACTACAGTAGGCTTCAACCGCAGTGTGAAATTCTTGAATGGACCAGGAGTACAACAAAATAGAAAGGTTTACTTCTTCGCAAATTCATATATAAAAGCTATGCCTTTTTTATACATAAAAAGACCAGTCAAAGTCAACTATTTAAAAAGGCAGAAATTTCCGCGATGTTGTTAAAATCTGGAGAATGGGCTGTTCGAAACCAAAAATTGAACAGCCTTAGATTCAGCGTGAATTTAGCAACCAGGTGAACCACGATACTAAATCTAAAACTTTTTACATTTTTTGTTTCGGACCGCCAATTCTCGATATTTTTACAACAGTGCGGACCTACCTAAGTTTTTGAGGAGTTTTATGTATTAGAAGTGTGTATTTATTAAGCCTAATACACCTTACATCAATATTATTATTATTATTATTCTCAGTAAAATTTCAGCAAAATTTTTAATTTAAGAATTTTATTGTTAATGACAAACATTTATCTTTTACCATTCATTTGCTGGAAATAATAAAATTTTAATAATTTTAAATTTCATTGTTTGATTCTTTTATTTATAGCATTTACAATAATAATACCGTGAATTTATATTTATGGAATTATATCTGAATGTTTGACCTCTATAATTTTAATTTCATTCATTCTTGTTTAATTGTAAAGTCTTACAACCGTCCATATTATACGTGTAAATTATTGAGCATTCGAATACAAAAATTTTTTAATTAAAAAAGTTCTAAAACATCGATTTAAAAAGTTTTTAATTCAAGCGTTCCATCTAATGTCTCGCTTAAGACTTAACGAACGTTCATAGGGTTGATTTATAAATAGTCTTGTCTTAACCGATTGAACTAATATCGTGTCTTGCATTTGTTGGCTGGACTGATTTATAGTCCTTTCTCAACCGACTTGAATGTGTGGTTGGAATTTTATTATCATAGTTTAAAATTCGAAGATATGGTGAACAGCAAAGCTATTTTGCAGAAATAGAAACTACGTTATACTTCAAGGATGATTCATTTTTCAGTCAGATGTATGGTTTAATGCTCGGACGTCGAGAAACCTGCGAGAGCCAGAAAGTGTTCTTTTTTGTTGCATTTTTTGTTTCCCCTAACCCGGTTAAGTAAACCTGTGTGACTGATCATGTTCAACGACCTAAAAGATACTTTATCTGCTAGTAGAGGAAAACTCGATGATTATGTTCCTGTTTTCAGGAGGGAAAACGGCTGATTATGCTCCTGTTTTTTGAATAGTTATGTCATCCTCTCCTTCTTTCACAGCGGGAGGGAGAGAGAGAGAGAAGCATATGTGTCGCCATCTATTTTAATTTTACACGCGGCGCCGCCGCCATATTATAGAAGGAGAGAGAATGTCTCACTCCCTTCGTACAACATGGCGTCACTTATTTCTAACGTCATCTCGGCGAGTTTTGATTAGTCTTGTCTCGTTTCCTTCTACTAGCAGATAAAATAGTATATGCACAAAGCGGGAAACCAGGCGATTATGTACCCGTGCAGGTAGATCTCTGTTACACTGAGGCATTAAAATGAAATAGCATATTGCAAAAGGTTTTAACCGCAGTGTAACAGGTCTTTCAATACCACAAAAGAAAAAATGTCGCGTAAAAAAGCACACGTCTATCGTTAATTATCATAATTAATTATCTTGGAGGAGATAAAATTGAATGAATAAACATCTGTTCTTGTCGATCTCTTTCTTAAATTACGAGCGCTTGTTGATATAATTTTTCAAATGACGCAAGATGTTCATTGGAGGTATTGACTAACTGGATTAGATACAGTACATGTACAGCTATTTTGTAGGGAAGAGGGTGGGGGCATGAGATAAATAAGCGAATTTTGGCAATCAAAATCAGCTACGTGGAATCTGAAGAATTTTCTAGTATCCATTTGGAATAAATATCTATAAATTGCCATTTCTCGCTAAATCAGTACAATTTACTATCATCTACTGTCATATACTACCATCAAGTATATTTGAAAAATGCGCATCGCTGCCGGTTCGCTATTATTTACTTTTGCTGCTTTCCTGAATTATATTGGTAAATATAAGATTATGCAATTTCATATGTAAAATTTTAAGTCGAGTTTTAAAACTAAGAGATAAGAAAAAATAAATGTCTGAAAATCATAAAAGCTGAATAGAATTATTACTTAAATTTAAAACTCTTCATATATGAAAAAAATTTACTTGAAACCCTCAAGACATTTTTCGAAGTTTTCCGAAATATCAAAATTATATTTTTTTTGAAAATAACATTTTCAAATAAAATTTTTTTGCGAAATGTTCGGTTGAATCCTTTAAAAAATTAATTATTTAGTTTCAAAACCTTTGAAAAATGTACATTCCTGATAATGTTAAAAAAAACTTTAAAATTAAGAAAATTGCCATGAACTCTTAACGATTAAGAATTTGAAAATTTTTAACGAAAATAAACTTTTATTCCATTATAACTAGGATTTCTATATAATTCTTTCTAAATGAATTATTTAGATTTTAAAGATTTAAAAGCATGTCACAAAATAATCGAGAAAAATTTATGACAATTTCTTTTATTTCGCAGCATTTAGAAAAATCTTTTTAAAATTTTTAATAAATTAATATGATATTTAGATATCTGATATTTTTTCAATGATACATAAGTAAGTATAAACTGAAAACTTTCTAGAAAAATGTGACACAAAATGTAAACTCAAAAATTTTCAAAAGTTTTTAAATGAGTTCCAAAAATGTGGAGTAAGGATTTGCAAGATGTTAGGGCAATGTACTTTGTTTCGAAAGAATAAAAAATTTTAGACAAATTTAAATAATATTTTTAAAAGTATAGTGATGTCAGCTAATTTAAACAATGGATACAAATATTTTATGCTTAACGGTTTTATTCTCTGTGGGAAGATAATCTTTCCTTGCTGAAAAATAAATTTTTTATTCCAAAACTGGTCTTCTTAGCTTGAAAAGGGATAATTCATTTCTATTTCTCACTGAAAAATCCTCTGCGGCTAAACCTGAAGATAAAAACGTAGGTCTCTCCTGCGACGGTGTTTTTTTGTGCAGAAAATTAATCATCTCTGCTGTAAATTTATTTGATTGGGTTTAATATTTAACTCAACAGGTAAAACTTAAACCTAATTATAAAAGTTTTTTTTCTATAATTTTTTAGACCTGATATGGTAAAAAAATATAAATCTTTCTGGCATTCTTTTAACATATTTCAAGCAGGTCATGTTCAACCAACAAGGACAAAATTTAAACAAAGTAGATTTTAACGTAACCGAAATATTCCCTAAATTTTAAAACACCTATCAAATGTAGAAAAATTGACATCAAATCTTCCAGTCTTTTTTGTCAACCTTAGAAGTATTATATATAATTATGTTAATTAGAGAATTATAAAGCAGAACTCTTCCAAAATGCATAATTTTTTGATTAAAATTTTTAGCACTTCCTGATTACTTTGATGATTCTGGAAATTAAAAGTGAAATTCTTAATCTAACGTATTTTAAATTGAAGAAACTTCTAAAGAAATTTATGGAGATTATATTATTTTAATTGCAACAAATTATTTGAAAAAAGTCAACCATTAATCTTTTAAAATTTTGTAGATACATTTAGATGGTTATCATCAAATATACAAAATTTTTGATAGAAAAGATTGAAACTTCTTTAATCTTCAACATTTTAAATTTTATTACCGTAAAGAATTGCAGGTCTTATGTATTACGAATGTGTGTATTTTGAAACTTTTAGGAAATATTATAGTTTCTATAACCTAAAAGTAAAATTTATTCAATTTTATAGATTCGCAATTTCAAATTCTTTAGTTTTAATTCCTATAAGTAAATACCTAGGTTTCTTTTTTCAAAATTCTTATAATTTTTAAGATGTGCGTCATATTTTTCGTTATTAAAACAAATAAATTTACAAGTAGTTCCATTCACTTGAATCCGTGACTGTAAATATTAGAAGCCACTATTTTTATGTTTTCAGTCGGAGACCGCAGCTTAAAATTTGATTTTTTCACTTCATAAGCATTTTTAATTATAATTCAAACTACATTATTTTCAATGAGTAGCATATACTTCAACCGAATAATAAATTTAATGAGTTTCTAAAATGACGGTTATTAACAAATTGTTAAATTGAGTGTGAGGAAAAATTTAAAAGAAATTTCTTTTTCTTTCTTCTCACATTTTTTTTCTTGGTTTACTCTTGAAAAGTGAGAAAAAGCATCGAAGCTTTAATGCGGACAAGATTTTTCTTTACAGTATAACTTAACATTCAAATTATTTCTTGACTCTCATGCAGTTCTTTGCACTTTTCGTGAATGATCTACTGCCATAACAGGAAAGGGATTCTAATACGGCTCGGAAAACAATTTTTTGTTCAAAATATATAACTTGACACATGTAACTTGAAACTGCAATATAATCAACTTACGAGTAGGTAGCATAAAAAAATAACTGTTGGCAAAAATTGAATTGCAACTAAACGCTCCATGTCCCTCCAACTTTACGCAAAAATCACTAGTGAGCGCGTTAATCGAAAATTTAAAAAGGCGGTCACGTGCCAGTCCACGCGAACGCACGAAGGTAACCAATTGCATAAGAATAAAGCAAAATTCATTCTCTTTCTTTCCCTCATTGATCATTATAATAAATAATATATCTATTACTTAAACCTATTATTGTTTCTTCTTCCAGACTTAATAAGTTTAGAATTAAGGACTTTGCAGGATTTATTTCCTGGATTCACAGGTGTCAGGCCACCGCTCAGAGTATTGTCTACTTCAGTAAGAAATACTCGCAATTTCGAAAAATTTGGTTCTGAACCTATTATCTTCGATTCGGGAGTTTTAATAAAAAGGGATCATATCATATTTGGATGGCTTTTGAAGCAAAATATGATTCATAATCCATGCGCTTTATTTCCTCATTCAGAAAATGTATTTATTGTATTTGACATGAATGAAAATAGGTGGGATACAGTGCCTCCTGAATTAGCTCGGACATTGGGTGCAGCCCGTCGTTATGCATTTGTTCTAGCGCGCGATCAAGCTGCTGCTCCATACATATCAAGGTCGAGCAACCCAATCTACAAAGAAGCACATTTGAGAGCTTGCAGTCAGGCAAACGATCGAGTAGACATTGTGGAACAAGAGCAGTTAGAGCTTGTTAACCGGAATCAAACAAACGTTAATGACGGCATGAGAGCAATCAGAGAAGAATACAGCGAAAGCTATACTCGTGTATTTAGGGTTTATATACATCAGCATGGAAAACATGATATACAAGGGCCTAGAGCAAGGCATATTTAAAAATACATTAATGCTCATGTATTGTTACAGAGAATCCTTTAGTAAACAGAACTTATTCATTAAGTCTAGAGAAAAAAAAAAAATTCAAGTTTTCTAGTATTAGGAACTTTAAAAATCACCAATCAGCTTAGGATGCACTTGTGACGCTGAAATCTTTTTATTATAATGTGATGTGATGCTATCAAGAATTACAAATTAAAGAAAATTAACTGTAATAATGTACTAATAATTCGTTCAGTGGTTTAGTCCGCATTAAAGTTCCGATGATTTCGCTAGCTCAGAATTTTTTTTTCTCGCATCCCCATCGCAAAGTAAAAGACGCGGACATCTGCAACGCAATGCGTGCATCACCCGCTGTGACATCCGGCAGTCTTGCCAGATAAGCTACTTCCGAGTTTCCCTAAGGTCTGCTACTGACCAACTAGGGTTGTCCGCTCGACAACAAACCTTTGCCTTGGGAGCTAATGAGCCTTTAGTGAGGCAGTTTACTTTTAAAGTATGTTCCGAACTACTAAAACCCTGGTAGAAGAACATAGAAGACATTTCATAAGTACCGAGGCCACTACTTTATATTAGCAGTAATAATGTTAACAACAATCACTAAAGTCATTAGCTTAATCTAGATCAGAATACTGTTCTTCGAAATTGTGCATTTCTTTCCAAGTTTAGCACTAGGTTTTTTTACATTCTCATCCAGAGAAGGGTCTGTGTCTGTGTGGGTATTTTTCTGTAGATTTTTATTTTGTTAGCACGATAACTTTCGAAAGAATGGACAGATTGGATTGGCATTTGGTATACTCTTTAAGTGTTCTAAAATAATAGTCAAGTTCGTTAGTCAGCCATATTCATAAAAATTCCAAAAGTGAGCACATTAAAAAAAATTTTTGAGACCACTTTTTTCAAGATGCTACAATTCTGTGTACAATTATTTATTGTTAAATTTTTAGAGATATAGCATTTTCAATATCCAACAAAAGAAACGAAAATGAAAATTTTCAACCAAGAACGTGCGATACGAAAAAAAGTCAGAACAAGAAAAAATTTTCTTTTGACACATCCTATAAGATTATCATAACAAATTAAATTTTTTTTTTTTAAATCGCAAATTTAAATATTTATTGCAGAAAAAACACCAAAAATAAAAAAAATCCATTTTACGGTCAAACTATGGAAGATACAACAAATGACGGTTAGACTTATAAAAAAATTTAATACACATTTTTAAAAACTAATAAAAAAGTATTAAAATTTAAAAAATTATGTTTTTTATTCAACTACATATCGAACATTATGCTGCTGAAGGTTGGTGACTAACGCTAGTGATATAATTTAGAAGTTAGAAAAAGAAAATTCTCATGTGTATACCATATGTGTAACGTTCAAATCATTAAAATAATATTGTAAATAAGCAAATTCAGTTTTAAAAAACCGGCAGGGTTGCAATAAATTATTTAATAGCAAAATAGCACATACGTTTATGGAAATGATATACAATTTCCAATTTATGACGCAGTTAATATTAGATTTGTACACTGAAGAAACTGCTTTGCTGTAACTGCAGTTTGCAGACAGGAATATACCCTGCTCTATATTTAATTATATTATTACACCATTAGGCCGTTTCTCTTTCGGCGTAGATGTGACTCACTCGCTGGGGAAGAGAGTAGTGTGAGGAAGGGGTTATAAAATCTTTAGATTGATCTAGAGTTCTCGTGTTATTTATTTAAATAATACGTCCATTCAGCAATACTGCTCCAATCCAGGTTGCTGATTAATCTCTCAGCAATCACCCCAAGTGAAGATCCTCACAAAGTCGTTACGTGAGGTTCCCCACTTGGGTCCATTAGTATCCAAGGTC
>JAAAKG020151132.1:0-10077 GCA_010014905.2 Druon quercuslanigerum
CCCGGGGCGGGGGGGCGCAGGGGGGGGTGGAGGCACGGGGGGGGAGGGGGGGGGGGGGGGGGGGGGGGGGGAGGGGGGGGGGGGGGAGAGAATAAAAAGAAAGTCTACGAGGGAACTTGATATCTGCACCCACTTCCACTGCACTCTATTTTCTCCGCGGGTGAGTCGCGACCGGAACATTGTTCGCGTTTTACTGCTTTTCTTTTCGAATCTCTCGCGGAATAACAATCAGCGAAAATAATTCTTTCCAGCTGATCCATACAACATTACTCTCCTTGATTTATTTTCGAATAGGTGAAACTGTTTCTGTATTGCTCTCTTTTGTAAAATAAACAATAGTTTATTTAACATTAGGCAAATTATTGTTATATAATAAAGTGTAATTAAAAATATTTTATATTTTTTTTACATTTTTAGTTTGATTAGTGCAACATTTTTTTAGTATTCTCTATTTAATAAGAAAGTGGAATATTCTTTTTGAATCAACCCTCCCTTTTTTAAAATAAATTTATATTCAGAAGGTTTAGGTTTTCGAGAAAAAAAAATAAGAAACATTTTTTCGATCTTTTATTTCTATGAATTCTTTAATATCCTGAATTCCACTGAATTTCCTAAAATCTTGGAATTTCCGGAATTTCTTGAATATTCTGAATTCCTCGAATATATTTTGCAATCTTCGAATTCCTGAGGATCTTTAATTAATCTGAATTCTCTAAAATCCTTAATTTATCTGAATTTTGAAAAATTCTTGATTAGCCTGAATTTCCTGAAATCCCTAAATATTGAATATATCTAAAATGTTTTTAATTTTATTTAATCCTTGAATATCCTGAATTCCTTAATTATTCGGAAATCCCTGTATTCCTGGAAATCTAGAAATTATCTGGATTCTCTTAAATCCTTGAATATTAGAAATTCCTCGAAAATTTTGAATTCTTTGAATTCTTTTAAATCCTTACTGTATCCTTAAACATTTTCCCCTGCAATCTTGAAGTTCTCAGAATTCTCTTAAATCCTTAAATATTCCTAATTCTTTAATATGCCAAATTCCAGAAAATCTTTGAATTTTCTCAGTTTCCTGAATTCCTTAAGTATTTTGAATTCCTCAAAAATTTTGAATTCTTTGAGTTCTTTAAAATCCATAATTCCTCTGAATTCTCTTAAATCCTGAAATATTTCTAATTCTTTAAAATCCCGAATTCCCGAAAATCTGTGAATTTTCTCAGTTTCCTGAATTCCTTAAATATTTTGAATTCCTCAATAATTTTGAATTCTTTTAATTCTTTAAAATCAATAATTTCTCTGAATTCTTTAAAATCCTTAATTTATCTGAATTCCCTAAAGTTCCTAAACATTGTTCATTTCTGAAATGTCTAAAATTTAATGCAATCCTGAAATATCCTTATATAGTTGAATATCTTGAATTCCTTAATTATTCGGAAATCCCCGCTATCCTGAAATTATCAGAATTCTCTTAATTCTCTTAAATCCTTAAATATTCTTAATTCTTTAATATGCCAAATTCCCGAAAATCTTTGAATTTTCTCAGTTTCCTGACATTCCTTAAATATTGTGTAATCCTGAAAAATTTTTAATTCTTTAAAATCCATTATTCTTTTGAATTCTTTAGAATCCTTAATGTATGTCAATTTCCTGAATTCCCTAAAAGAATTCTCTGCAATCCTAAATTATTCGGAATTTTCTACAAGCCTGAAATTCTTAGAAAATTCTTAATTTTTTTAAAACCATAAATAATTATAATTATTTAATACTTCAAATTCCAAAAAATATTTGAACTTTCTCCATTTTTTGAATTCTTTAAAATCCATAATTCCTCTGAATTCTTTATAATCTTTCATGTCTTTATTTTATTTATGAAAAGTCTCAAATTTAATGAAATCTTGGAAGTTTCTCACATAGTTGAATATCTTGAATTCCTTAATTAATCGGAATTCCCTGCTATCCTGAAATTCTCAGAATTCCTTTATTCTCTTAAATCCTTAAATATTCCTAAATCTTTAATATGTCAAATTTTTGAAAATCTTTGAATTTTCTCAATTTCCTGAATTCCTTATATATTTTGAAATCCTCGAAAATTTTGAATTCTTTGAATTCTTTAAAATCCATAATTCCTCTGAATTCTTTAAAATCCTTAATGTATCTAAATTTCCTGAAGTCCCTAAAGATTGTTTATTACTGAAATATCTCAAATTTAATGAAATCCTGGAATTCTCTCACATAGTTGAATATCTTGAATTCCTTAATTATTCGGAATTCCATGCAATCCTGAAATTCTCTTAATTCTCTTAAATCCTTAAATATTTCTAACTATTAATTATGCCAAATTCCAGAAAATATTTAAATTTTCTCAGTTTCCTGAATTCCTTAAATATTGTGAATTCTTCAAAAATTGGAATTCTTTGAATTCTTTAAAATCCATAATTCCTCTGAATTTTTTTAAATCCTTGTCGTATCTGAATTCCCTGACATCCATAAATATTGTATACTTCTGAAATGTCTCAAATTTAATGAAGTCTTGGAATTTCCTCACATAGTTGAATATCTGGAATTCCTTAATTATTCGGAATTCCATGCAATGCTGAAATTCTCTTAATTCTCTTAAATCCTTGAATATTTCTAACTATTTATTATGCCAAATTCCAGAAAATATTTAAATTTTCTCAGTTTCCTGAATTCCTTAAATATTGTGAATTCTTCAAAAATTTGAATTCTTTGAATTCTTTAAAATCCATTATTCCTGTCAATTCTTCAAAATCCTTAATGTATCCGAATTTGATGAAGTCCCTAAACATTGTATACTTCTGAAATGTCTAAAATTTAATGAAATCTTGGAATTTCCGCACATAGTTGAATATCTGGAATTCCTTAATTATTCGAAATTCCCTGCAATCCTGAAATTCTCAGAATTCTCTTAAATCCGAAAATATTCCTAATTCTTTAATATGCCAAATTCCCGAAAATCTTTGAATTTTCCCAATTTGTTGCATTCCTTAAATATTGTGAATTGCTCAAAAATTTCGAATTATTTGAATTCTTTAAAATCCTTAATGTATCTGAATTCCCTGAAGTTCCTAAACATTTTTTCCTGCAATCCTGAAATTCTCAGAATTCTCCTAAATCCTTGAATATTCCTTATTCTTTAATATGCAAAATGCCAGAAAATCTTTGAATTTTCTCAGTTTCCTGAATTCCTTAAGTATTTTGAATTCCTCACAAATTTTGAATGCTTTGAATTCTTTAAAATCCTTACTGCATCTGAATTTCCAGCAATTCCTAAACATGGTTTATTTCTGAAATGTCTCAAATTTAATGAAATCTTTTAATTTTCTCACATAGTACAATATCTTGAATTCCTTAATTATACGGAATTCCCTGCAATCCTGAAATTCTGAGAATTCTCTTAATTCTCTTAAATCCTTAAATATTTCTAATTCTTTAATATGCCCAATTTCCAAAAATCTGTAATTTTCTCAGTTTCCTGATATTCCTTAAATATTGTAAATTACTTAAAATTTTTGAATTCTTGTGAATTCTTTAAAATCCTTAATTTATCTGAATTCTCTGAAGTCCCTAAACACTTTTTATTACTGAAAAATGTCTCAAATTTAATGAAATCTGGGAATTTTCTCACATAGTTGAATATATTGAATTCCCTAATTATTCGGAATTCCCTGCAATCTTGAAATTCTCAGAATTCTGTTGATTCTCTAAAATCCTTAAATATTCCTAAATGTTTAATATGCCAAATTCCCGAAAAACTTTGAATTTTCCCAATTTCTTAAATTCCTTAAATATTGTGACTTCCTTAATAATTTTGAATTCTTTTAATGATTTAAAATCCATAATTTCTCTGAATTCTTTAAAAACCTTAACTTATTTAAATTCTTTAAAATCCTTCACTTATATGAAATATTAAAAATCCTTGATTTGTCTAAATTTCCCTAAATCCCTAATCATCGCAATTTTTTAATTCTTTGAATACCTCGCGTTCTTTGAATTCCTTGAATTCTTAAAAATCCTTCATTTCTCTAAATTCTCTAAAATTTTTAGTTAATTTAAATTCTGAAAAATTCTTCATTTCTCTGAATTCCCTGAAATCCTTGAATATTCCTAATTCTTTAATATTTCAAATTCCCTAAAATCTTTCAATTTTCTCAATTTCCTGAATTTCTCAAATATTGTGAATTCCTTAAATTCTTTAAAATCCTTACTTTACTGTGAATTCCCTGTGATCCTGTAAGTCCAGGAATTCTCTAAATCCTTTTGAATCCTTAAATATTCAAAATTCTTTAATATTCCTTGTATTCTCAGAATCCCTTGAATTCTCAGAATCCCTTAAATTCTCATAATTCTTTAAGTTGTCAGAATTCCTTAAATTCTGTAAATTCTTCGGATTCTGCGAATTCCTTGAATATTTTTAATTCCTTGATTTCTCTAAAATTATTATTCAAATTCCTTGAATTTTCTGAATTCCCTAAATTCTCTGAATTCCTGGCATTTTTTGAACTCCTTACATTCTTCGAATTACTTGAATATTTTAAATTCTCTGAATTATAAAAAATCATTTATTTCTCTGAATTCCCTAAAATATTTGAATATTCCTAATTATTTAATATTCTGAATTCTCTAAAATCTTTGAATTGCCCTATTTTCCTAAATCCTTCAAATCTTTTTAATTCCTTGAATTATTAAAAAACCCTAATTTTTCCGAATTCCCTGAAATACTTAAATGTTGTATATTTCCGAAAAGTCTTAAATTGTACAAAATCCTTCAATTTTCTGATATCCTTGAATATACTTAATTCCATATTTATTTAGAATTCCCTGTGATCCTGTAAATCCAAGAATTCTCTGGATCCGTTTGAATCATTGAATATTCCAAATTCGTTATTATTCCTTGAATTCTCAGAATCCCTTGAATACTCAGAATTCCTTGAATACTCAGAATTGCTGGAATTCTCAGAATTGCTGAAATTCTCAGAATTCCTTGAATAATCAGAATTCCTTAAATTCTGTAAATTCTTTGAATATTTTTAATTCTCTGAATTCCTTGAATTTTGCAATTTTTTAATTCTTTGAATACCTCTCGTTCTCTGAATTCTTTGAATTCGTAAAAATCCTTCATTTTCCTAAAATCCTAAATTCCTTGAATTCTCAGAATTATTGAGTTCTCAGAATTCTTTAAATTATTTAATATTCTGAATTCTCCTTAATCTTTGAATTGTTCTAATTTCCTGAATATTGTGAATAATCGGAATTGCTTAAATCCTGAGATGTCTAAAATCCCTGAAATTTTTTCATTTCCTTAAATTCGTGAATTCCTTAAATATTGCAGATTCGTTGAATTCCTTAGAATACTGCATTTCTCTAATTCTCTGAAATTCGTGAATATTATAAATTTTTAAAATTGTCTTAATGATCTGAAATCAAAGCAATTCTCTGAAATCCCCTGAATTTCTTCTAATCCTTAAAATGGCTTTAATTCCATGAATACTTGAAATTCTCTAACTTCCTGAAAATCCTTGAAGTTTTTGAATTCTTCGAAATTCCTAAAATTTTCTGAATTCCATGGAATTCTTTAATGTCCTTAATTCCAATAATATTAGGAATTTTCTAAATTCTTTATATATTCTGAATTTCTTGAATTCCTTGAATTTCTTTCATTCCTTAAATTCTTTGAATTCTCTGAAATTCCTGAAATTCTCTGATTTTCCTAAAATCCTCTAATGTCCTTAATCATGTGAATATAAGGAAGCTTCTAAATACCTGAAAATTCCTAAAATTCTTGAATTCTCTAAACTCCTGAAATATTCTCAAATCCCTGATTTACTGGAATATCCTGAATTCCTTAAATTCATTAATTTATTTGAATTCATTCAAATTCTTGATTTCTCTAAAGTTCCTAAATAAATTATAAGCTTTAGAATAATTTGTCAGTAAAAAAGTGTCCTGCATCACTAGTTTCTTACAGTCGTCTCGACAATTCACACTCGTCGGTTCCGAGTTCGATTCTCGAAAGGGGGATTTTTTTTAAGTAAATTTTTTTAATTTTATTATACATTTAAGAATGTTCTAAGTTACGCAAAATCGTCCAAAATGTTCCATAAAAGTTCTTCCCTCTATGTATATTTCCCTTTTTAGCACTGGATTGAACAATCCTTCATCCTAGAGTGTGAGAGTTTTGTTTATGGAGAATAATATTCTGAAGGTGAGTTTAAATTTCGTGGCGTTAGAATTTGAGTCTCTGGACTGGCGAATAAGCATTAACTGCACCCTGAGCTATTGTTTCATTTCATTCCACGTCGACAGCCTCCTCACCCCTCAGTCCACCCCCTGCATACACGGGGGCCTTACACCCCCGTTAGCTGCAGTCAAGTTATCGCGGTGGCTATAAAACAATACGGCCCTGTTACCACAAGAGAGAGCATATTGTGGTTATTGTTGAGGAAAACCCCTTTCGTGACGACCACAGGGGTAGTTCTAGGTATCTACTTCAAGCAAGCTAAATTTAACCATATTCAGCAACTCCGAACCCCGTTAAAACATGATAAGAGACTCGAGAATATACCTTGCTTTTTCTTTCAATTTCACACCTGATCGTATTTTAAATTGTTGGATATTTTTTCTAGGAGTCTAATTAAAAGTTGATATTATTATATTGCAAGGGATTCAATTTGTTGAATTCTATAAATTCCCGGAATTCTCTGAATTCCGTGAATTCTCTGAATTCCATTAATTCTCTGAATTCCCTGAATTCTCTGCTTTCCGTGAATTCTCTGAATTCCCTGAATTCTGTGAATTCCGTGAATTCTCTGAATTCCATGAATTCCCTGATTTACATAAATCCTCTGACTTCCTTGAATTTTCTCATTTCCTTGAATTCCCTGAATTCTCGAAATTATCTAATTTCTAGAGTTTCTTTGAGTTACTTTGAATCGAAATGTTGTTATATTTGAATAATTTGAATTCTTTGAATAACTTGCATTGCCTGAATTCCTTGAATTATCTCATTTGCTTGAATTCGCTGAATTCCATGAATTATCTAAATTCTACGAACTCTCTGAGTTTCTTGAATTCTATGAATTCTTTGAATTCCTTGAATTTCTTAAATTCCTAAAATTCTCCGAATTCCTTGAAATTTTGAATTTCTTAAATTATCTGAATTACTTGAATTTTTTAATTCCTTGAATTACTATCTTAAATTTTCTCATTTCCTTGAATTCCATCAATTCTCTGAATTATCTGAATTCTAGGGATTATTTGAGTTCCTTTGAATCGGAATTTTTTAATTTTCTGAATAACTGAATAACTCAATAAATCGTCTGAATTCATTAAACTCTCTAAATTCATTGAATTATCTGAATGCAATTAAATTTGGAAATTCCTTACATCCTTGAAATTCTTCAAAATTCTGGAATTCTATGAATCCCTTGAATTCTCAGAATCCCTTAAATTCCCAGAATTCTTTAAATTGTCCGAATTCTTTAAATTGCCTGAACTCTTTAAATTCTCTGAATTTCTTAAATTCTTTGAATTCCTTAAATTCTGTGAACTCCTTAAATTCCCTGAATTCCTTGAATTTTTTAAATCATTGATTTCTCTGAATTCTCTGAAATCCTTGAATACTTTGAATTATTTGAATTCCTTAAATTTCATAAATTTCTACGATTTTTTAAATTACTAGAATCGTTTAAAATCTCAGAATTCCTTCAAAATCTGTGAATTCCTTAAATTCTTTTAATATCATAAAATGTTTGAATTGCATAAATTCTCTAACTTCCCTGAATTCTCTAAATGCTTTTAATTCTCTATATTCCTTGAATTCTTAGAATTCCTGAAATTTTATTAATCCCTTGAATTCTCTGAATTCCTTTAATCCTCTTAAGTTTTCGAACTGTCTGGATTTTTTTTAATCTCTGAATTTATTGAATCCTCTAAATTCTCTGAATACTCTGAATTGCTTGAATTCTCTAATTTCCTTGAAATCTCTGACTTCCTTGAATTTTCTAATTTCCGTGAATTCCCTAAATTCTCTAAATTATGTGAATTCTAGGGACTCTTTGAGTTGCGTTGAATCAGAATTTTTTAATTTTTTGAATAACTTGAATTCTCTCAATTAATTACATTCGCCGAACTCATTTAATCGCCTGAATTCATTTTAACTCACTAAATTCATTGAATTCTCTGAATACCTCGAATTCTGGAAATTCCTTAAATCCTTTATATTCTTTAAAATTCTGGAATTCTATGAATCCCTTGAATTATCAGAATTCCTGGAATTATCAGAATCCCTTGAATTCCCAGAATCCCTTGAATTCCCAGAATTTCTTGAATTCTCTGAATTAATTAAACTCTCCGAAATCATTAAATCGCCTGAATCCATTAAACTCTCTGAATTCATTGAATTCTCTAAATACCTCGAATTCTGTAATTTCCCTAAATCCTTTCAATTCTTTAAAATTCTGAAGTTCTATGAATACTTTGAATTCTCAGAAGCCCTGGAATTATCAGAATCCCTTGAATTCCCAGAATTCATTAAGTGGTCTGAATTTTTTAAATTCTCTGAATTCCTTAAATTCTCTAAATTCTCTGAATTGCTTGAATTCTTTAATTTCCTTAAATTCCTTAAATTCTCTGCTTCGCTTGAATTCTATAAATTCCTTGAATTGTCTGATTTCCTCAAATTCTCTGTATTTCTTGAATTATCGTAATTCCTTAAAATTCCTAAATAACTCCAATTCTCTGTATTCTAGAATTCTCTGAATTGCTTAAATTCTCGAAATTCTTGGAATTCTCTGAATTTCTTGACTAATCTGAATTTTTTGAATTCTCTAGATACCTTGAATTGCTTGAATTGCCAAAATCCCTTGAATTCTCTGAATTCCTTGAAGACTCTGAATTTTCTGAATTCTTCGAATGGTGGGAATTTTCTGGATTCCTTAAATTCGCTAAATTCCTTGAATTCTCTGAATTCTGCAAATTTCCTGACTTTTCTGAATATTATATTACCTTTGGAACATGCATTTAATTTGGGACCTAAACCTATTATGGGCCCTATATTAATTTTGGGCTGTATACTAATTTTTTGCCTTATGTATATTTTAGGTTGCATGTCTATTTTAGGTTCCTATGTCAAGCTTTAAATTGTCTATTTTGGGCCCGATATTACTTGTAGGTCAAATACCAAATTTTGGCTGTATAACTATTTTGGGGACTATGTATATTTTGAGCCCTATACCTGTTTTGGGTCCTGTGTCTATTTTATTCTCTATATCAATTCTGGGCCTTATGTCAATTTTTAGCCCTGCGTCAAATTTAGGTGCTATGTACCTTTTGGGCCCTATATTAATTTTGGATTATATGACAAATATAGTCAATGTGTTTTTTTAGGCCCAATGTCTATTTTGGGCTCTACATTAATTTTGTGCCATATACCAAATTTATGCAATGTGTTTCTTGGAGTCTATGTCTATTTTGAGCCCTATTTCAATTTTGGGCCCTATATCAATTTTATAATGTATTCCAAATTTGGGTTTTATGTCTATTTTGGGCCCTATATTAATTCTGTGTTATATACCAAATTTAGGGAATGTGTTTCTTAGACTCTATGTCTATTTTGAGCTTTATGTCTATTTTGAGTTCTATGTCAATTTAGGGTCCTATGTCTATTGTATAATAAATTCCAAGTTTGGGTATTATGTCTATTTTCGGCCCCTAATTAATTTTTGGTTATATATCAAATTTAGACTATTTGTTTTTAGACTGTATGTCTATTTTGAGCTCTATATCCATTTTGGGCCCTGCGCCAAATTTGGGTTCAATGTATGGGTCCTATGTCAATTTTATAATATATTCCAAATTTTACTCTTATGCCTATTTTCGGTCCTATATTAATTTTTGGTTATATATCAAATTTAGACAATTTTTTTTTTAGACTCTATGTCTATTTTAAACTCTATATCCATTTTGGGCCCTGTGCCAAATTTGGGTTTTATGTCTATTTTGGGCTCTATATTAATTTTGTGTTATATACAAATTTTATGCACTGTGTTTCTT
>JAAAKG020151132.1:10177-31398 GCA_010014905.2 Druon quercuslanigerum
AGCTCTATATCCATTTTGGGCCCTGCGCCAAATTTGGGTTCAATGTATGGGTCCTATGTCAATTTTATAATATATTCTAAATTTTAGTCTTATGCCTATTTTCGGTCCTATATTAATTTTTGGTTATATATCAAATTTAGACAATTTTTTTTTAGACTCTATGTCTATTTTAAACTTTATATCCATTTTGGGCCCTGTGTCAAATTTGGGTTCTATGAATATTTTGGGCACTATATAAATGTTGGGTTATATGCCAAATTTAGGCAATGTGTTTTTTACCCAATGTCTATTTCGAGCCCTACGTCAATTTAGGGTCCTATGTACATTTTATAATATATACCAAATTTGGGTCTTATTTTTATTTTTGGTCCTATATTAATGTTTAGTTATTTATTAAATTTAAGCAATTTTTTACGACTGTATGTCTATTTTGAGCTCTATATCCATTTTGGGCCCTGTGTCAATTTTGGGCTTAGCGACAAATTTGGACCTATATCTATTTGTCCCCTATATTAATTTTGGGTTATACACCAAATTTAGGCAAAGTTTTTTTTTTTTGACTTATGCCTATTTTGGGTACTTTATCTACTTTGAATTCTATGTCGGGTTTTGGCACAATGTCTATATCGATCCATACAGAATGGGGCTATGAGTCCCTAAAATTTACAAAAAATGCATGCTTTTTCAATTGATTTTGACCCTACAACTTATAAGGTTTAAGTAGAAAAATGACGTAATCGAGATTTGAATATGTAAAAGAATATTCCAAGTGTCAGACTTCCTATCGGGCCCAAGATGGTAATGATGAAGGCAGGCACTTAGAGAGAGGGATAGAGAGAGAGAGAAGAGAGGTGATAATATACACGAGACCGTTTCTCTTTGGGTAATTTTGATGGGCGGCCATATTAACGATATTCGGATGATATGGGGTGCCGAAGACGTACGGATGTCTCTTCTATTGTATGCAGATGAAGAAGGCTAGGCAATGCGACAATGACTGGGTCCTGAGGCCACGGGCTCAACGCAACGGTGCCCTGTTCTGTGGCTCGTGTCGCGAAACACCGTTTCCTCGGTACCACCCTCCAGACACTCCATACATTAACATGTCATCAGCCATTCGACTCAAACGTCTGACTTGTTGTTTCGGTCTTTTTAGTCCACGTCATTGCTCTTCGCTCTTAATCATTTGCTTCTCATCCTTTCTGCTTTCTCATCTGTAAGTGTCTCTAAAGAGCTGTTATGATTATTCGGAAAAGAAGGCGGGAAACTTTTTCAAAACACTGTTTTTAAGCTTCTGCTATTCCGGGTCGAATTACCTATGAAGTGGTTCATTAAGTCATTCTAGCCAATCCAATATTTTCTCCCCTACACCCCCTAATTTACCCTTCTTACCTTCCCCTTACAATCCTCTTCGCATCCTTCCCTTTCGCAAATGCTTCAACTTCTTCCTCCTCTGTTTCCCCCTCTCCTTGATTTCTCAATTAACACTACCCTTTCCCTACTCCTCTATCTCAACTTACCTTTATTTCTAATCATTACCCCTACTTTTCCTGCCTTAAACTCCCTTCTCCTACTTCCTGTTTTTCCATTCCGTTTATTTCGAGTCACTTCATATAGTTTCCCTCCAACGTTTCCCATAATTTCCTCTTCGTGATTTCCCTCATATTCCGTAACCCTCCCTTAATTTCCCCTTCCCTCATTCAATTACTTTCCTACCCTTATTTCCCCTCACTTCCCCTACTTCCTCTGAAGTTAAGATTTTTTTGGGGTACGAAATTCGATAAATTCGATAAAGTCGTTGAATTCAAAGAATTCATGAAACTCAGAGTATTCATAAAATTCAGAGAATTCATGAAATTCCGAGGATTCATTCAAATTTAGCAAATTCGTGGAGTTCAGAGAATTCGTAGAATTGAGAGAATTAATTAATTTTAGACAATTCTTAGAATTCAGAGAATTAATGGGAATCAGTAAATTGATGGAATTCAGAAAACTCATGGAATTCGGAAATTTATCCAATTAGGAGAATTCGTGAAATTAAGAGAATTCATGGAATTCACAGAATTTGTGAAATTAACAGAATTCATTAAATTGAAAGGATTCATGAAATTCAGAGAATTCATGAAATTCAAAGGATTCATGGAATTCAGAGAATTCATGAAATTCCGGGAATTCATTCAAATTCAGCGAATTCGTGCAATTCAGAGAATTAAAATATTTTAGACAATTTTTGGAATTCAGAGTATTTATAAAATTCAGATAATTCATAAAATCCAGAGAAATTATAAAATTTAGATGAAATTCAGAAAATTAATGCAATTCAGAGAGTTCTCGGAATTCAGAGAATTCATGGGAATCAGTGAATTGATGAATTTAAGAAATTTTATGGAATTCGGAAAATTGATGGAATTCAGAGAATTCGTGGAAATCGAAGAATTCATGGAATTTAAAGAATTCGTGGAATTCAAAGAATTTAAAGAATTCGTGGAATTCAAAGAATTTGTGGAATTCAAAGAATTCGTGGAATTCAAAGAATTCGTGGAATTCAAAGAATTCGTGGAATTCAAAGAATTTGTGGAATTCAAAGAATTCGTGGAATTCAAAGAATTCATAAAATTCAAAGAATTCATGGAATTAAAGGAATTCATGAAATTAAGACAATTCATGAAATTCAGAGAATTTGTGAAACTGAGAGAATTTAAGAAATTCAAAGGATTCATGGAATTCAGAAAATTGATGGAATTGGAAGAATTTATGAAATTCAGAGAATTCATGGAATTCAGAGAATTTATGGAATTCAGAGAATTCATGAAATGCAGAGAATTCATGAAATGCAGAGAATTCATGAAATTCAGATAAATGATAAAATTTAGATAAAATTCGTAGAATTAATGCAATATAGAGAATTAATGCAATTCAGAGAATTTACGGATTCGAGAGGAAATATTCTGAATTTATGAAATCGTTTAGATTCCTTGAATTCTCCGGATTTTTTGGAATATCATAATTGCTTTCATTCTTTGAAAGTTCCTAATTCTTAGATTTTCTGAAATTTGATGAATTTTCTTATTATCTGAAATCATTTAATTCGCTCACCACCAATATCCTGTTTTTCTTAAACTCACTAAATTTTTAAAATTCCTGATACTCTGAATTCCCAAAATTCTCTGATTCTCTGTCAATGTGATCCGCCATTTTGAATTCCGACTTTAGATCCGTCATTTTACATTTTGAAATTTTGACTTTGGATTCAAAATCAGCGTTTCAGAGTCAATTTAAATTGGATATATTTCTCAAATTTTTATAAATTCATCTTTTAGACTATGAATTCTGGTTACCAAAAGTCGTCTTAATGTGAAATACAACAGAATTTTGTGGAAAATGGGGTACGGCACAGAGAATGGGTTTTCCAGCAGGAGGTATAAAATTAGATGTATTTTCTCGAATTTTTTTGAACCAATCTCTTGGATTTTGGACTCTAAATCCAAAATCTTGTTTTAATCAGAAAAGAATTAAGGATTATGAGCAGCATGAGGATCGATAACGAAAGTGCCTTTTACAGTTTGTCAATTAAAATTTGATGTACTGTGAATTCGTCTTTTAGACCCTGGAATATGGTTCAAAAACGTCGTTTCAATTGGAAATAAATCCGGATTTTGATAAACATGGGGAGTTGCACTGAAAGTGGCTTTTCCAGCGGGACAATTAAAATTAAATGTATTTTTTCGAATTTTTTTTGAACCAATCTCTTGGGCTCTGGACTCTGAATCCAAAATCTTGTTTTAACCAGAAAATAATCTGGCTTTTGCAGAGCATGAGGAGTGGCACCAAAAGTGGCTTTTCCAGTGGGTCAATTAAAATTTAATGTACTGTGAATTCGTCTTATAGACCCTGGAATATGGTTCAAAAACGTCGTTTTAACCAGAAATAAATTCGGATTTTGAGGAGCATGGAGAGCGGCACCGAGAGTGGGTTTTCCAGCGGGTCGATATGACTCCTGGGGTTGTTTGGTGCACGGATACAGGGGCCATAGTGCGGGGTATAGATAGATACGCGAACGATGTGGTGTAGGAAGAGGTGGATTGGTAAACCGGTCACGTAGTGCTCGGCGATGAATGGACCCGCCGAGTCGAGCCCAGAGCCGGGAATTGGCTACTGGGCATACCACCGACCACCTACCCCACTGCGTCAGCTTCATCCTACCTCCCCCAACCCTATCAGCCATCGAATTACAAAGAGGTGCTCAATTCGGGGCAACCTGCCCACACCTTTCTTCCCAAAAATTCTCATCCTCCATTCCTTCTTCGCCAACTTCCGAAATCCGGGTCCATGCAGGCAAAGGAAATAGTGGGAGCAAAAAAGGCTGAAGGTAATGGGTAAAGTCAGCTGAGGCAGGTTATTGCGGTCTAGGTAACTTCTAAATGCGCATTTGTGGATGCACCATGAATTAACTAGGCTGATGTTATCTTGTACCCTAGCTGACTTCATTTTATACCATAGCCAACTTTACCCCGTACCATAGGCCTCTTTACCCCCTACTGTAGTAGTCTTTACCCCGTACTCTGGGGAACTTTACCCCGTATCCTACTTTTCTCTTTGGTTCCAAATTCCGAAACTGAGAAATATTCTGATGGCAAGCCTAGAGAAACGAAAGAAGATGTCTTTGTTCAAGCATGTCCTTTGTTGTCACTTAGCCTAAAGCTTCTGCGGAATTTGGATTGATTTCAGCAGTTTGATATGGTAGTGTTGGAAATGTTTGAGAGCGATTCTCGTCTCGTTGTCACCCTCGTATTCGAGCTTGGTAACCGAGCCTTGTCCTCACACCCTCGTAGTGTGGATGTGCCCAGGTCTCGGGTACCCCTTTGCTCAATCTAAACCAAGCCTCTGATCTACCATAAAGTCATTTCATAACCCATCCCGAGGGTTAACTACCCCCCCAGTACCAAATCCCAAGTTAAACGTGACCCAACCGGTCTCGTTATTCCGTCAAGCCAAATCCCTCTTATGGTACCTCCCATCACGACAAACCTGCATAGAAAAAATCGATACTATTCTCTCGGTTCACCCGGACTTGAGCTTTAGAATTCAAACTTTTTAACAAATATTTTCCTTTATTTACATATCATTATTATTATTTGACTTTTGTTGTCCAGAATGCTCAGGACCATCCTCCCAGAAGATTGCAGTTTCCTATCACCTTCACTCTTTTATTAATGTAGGCTTATGTCAGTAAAATAACTGTTAACTGATTCCTATCTTTTGATTGTCATTACCAATTGGGTGTTTACAACGAAGTTTCTTTGAATATTTCAATAAGATATGTTCAGCAATATAAATTAAAAATAGTGCCTGTCTTTCAGTTGTCATTACCAATTAGGTGATTATTACTTTGTTATGCTTGTTCAGGATCCTTAGGAGCGTCCTCCTGGATCGATTTGTTTAGAAAAATAATCTAAAAACAATTCCTGTTTCCAATCATTATTAACATTTAAGCTCTTTTTCTCTTATTTATAGTTCAGGTTTAGAAAAATAACGTTACACCAATTTCTGTCTTTAAATTGTCATTACCATTAGGTATTTATTATTTTGTTATGGCTTCCTAGAGTCCTAAGGTTGGTCCTCCTGCATGATTGACGTTTTTTAGTTCCTTTACTCTGTAATACTTCAGATTAAGCTGTATAACTTTAAAACAATCCTTGTACTTTAATTGTTATTAACAATTAGGATTTTCTTATGGTTCTTCAGAATTATAAGCACCATCCTCCTAAAAGATTGACGTTTGTTACATCCATTACTCTCTCAGTAATTAAAATACTTCAAAGCTAATTTAAACAACTTTCGGCTTTTTAATTATTATTAAAAAGAGAAGTTTTCTTCTTCTGTTAATAATTTAGGTTTAGCAAAATAATTTAAAACCAATTCCAGAATTTTGATTGTCATTAAAAATTAGGTGTTTATTATTTTTTTATAGTTGCTCACGATCCTGAGAAAGGTTGACAAATATTCCATTCCAGGCTAATCCGGGAAAACTGACGATTAGCACTTTTTTTACTCTATTATTAATCAAAATTTATGGAGGATCCTTTAGATAAATCCCTGTTTTTCAATTATTATTAGCAAATAATCATTTATTATTTTGTTATGGTTACGGAGTATGCTCAGAAGCATCCTCCCCAAAGAGTGACGTTTATACTTCTTTTACGCTTGTAATAATTCAGGTTTAGCGAACTCACCTTCAACTAATTCTTGAGCATACATAAATTTTTCTTGTCTATTAAGTGTTTTTTATTTTTTTGTAGTTTTTCGGAATCATAAGGATCATTTTTGGCAAGAATGAAGTTTTTTATTTTTTTTTACTTTCTCAGTAATTAACATTTCTCAGAGATACTTTAAACAAATTCTGCTTTTTCAATGACACACTATTAACAATTCGGTTTTTCTGGAATTTTTTAATAAGATAGTTTTAGGAAAATGACTTGGTACTAATACCTGTCTTTCAATTGTCATTACCCAGAAGGTGTTGATTATTTCTTTATGGTTGCTCAGAATCAGAAGAACCCTCCTCATACAAGATTAGCTGTTATAATTTCTTCACTGTCTAAGTAATTAAAATTTTACAAAAATCTTTTAATTAAATTATCATTCTTTAATTATTATTAAAATTTAATTATTTATTATTTGTTTCTGAGAACGCAGAATGCTCACTGCTCAGGACCATCCTTCCGGAAGATTGACCTTTTCTAACACCTTCTCTATTATAATAGTAAAATAAGTTTAGCAAAGTTTAGCAAGATTAGATTTAGTAAAATAACTCTACGCTAATTTTTGTCTTTCTTTAGCAACTGCAAAATATTTTTTGTTTTTTTTGTCTGTGCTCAAAATCCTAAAGACTATCCTCCTAACAGATGTACGTTTTTCACCTCCTTCACTCTCTGAGTAAATAAGATCTGTAAAAGAACTTCTAAAAACTTCTTGTTTTCTAATTATTACTAACGCTTTAGTTTTTCTTCTTCTTTAAACAATTTAGCAATATCAAAATAAATTAAAAATAATTCCTGTCTTTCAATTTTCTTTACTAATTGGGTACTTATTATTTTTTTAAGTTTTCTCAGAATGCTAAGGACAATGCTCCTGCAAGAATTATGTTTTTCACTTGCTTCATTCTATCAGTTATTAAAGTTGATCAAAGATACTTTTAAAAAATTTATGTTTTTTTATCTTTATAATAGATTAAGTATTTATTATTTTTTCATGTTTATTTGGTTACCCAGATTGCTCAAGACCATGTTCTCGGAAGATTGAAGTTTTCTACTGCCTTCACTCTCTCACTAGTTTAAATTTAACAAAGTTATTAAACAAGCTTTTTGATTTTAGTTGTTATTAACAATTAAATTTGTTTATTGTAGCCCAGAATTACAAAGACCATCTTCTTCCAAAAAGACTGACATTTTCAAACGACACTCCTAATAATTTACGTTTAGCAAAATAACTTTAGACTAATGCCTGTTTATTTATTTATTACTGGCATCTAACTTTTTGTGGACACTTTTAATAACCCAGTTTCTGCATAATAATTTCGAAATAATTGTATTGTTTCGATTATAAGTACAAATTAGATAATTATCATTTTGTTCCTCGGGATTCTAAAGACCATCCTTCTGGATGATTGATGTTCTTTACTTTCTTTACTTTTTAATAATTTAGGGTCAACAAAATAACCTCAAAAAAATTCCTGTTTTCCAATTATTATTAACAAATAATTTTTTCTTATTTTTTTTCAAATTCACTTTCAGTGAAATAACTTTAAACCCATTCCTGTCTTTCAATTTTCATAAGCAATTAAAGGTGTTTATTATTTCGTTATGGTTTCTAAGAATCAGAAGTACATTCCTCCTGGAACATTAATGTTTTTCACTCTCTTCACTTTCTCAGTAATTAAAATTTCTGAAAGATACTTTAAGCAAATTATTGTTTTTCAATTATTAATTAAGTATGAATTATTTTGTTAATCTTGCTCAAATACTAAGGGCTATCCTCTGGAAAAATCTTGAGATGTCTACTTCCTAGAAAGACTGACATTTACCACCCCCTTTACTTTCTTAAAAAATCAGGCTTTGCGGAGTATTTTTTAACGAATTCCGATTTTTCTGTTTTTATCAATAATTAAGGATTTTTTATTTGTTTTCAGCTGTCCAGAACCCTGAGGATCATCCTATAGGAATGTTTTATACGTTTTGTTGTTTTAAACGTTTTATAAATTCTTAACAATTCAAACAAATTACGTTTCGCAAGGTAATTTCAAACAAATTTCAGTTTTAATAAATTGTTATTAATAATTTGGTATTTATTATTTTTTTACAGTGGGCCAGACGCAGAACCGATTTAAAAATGTATGTTTTTTATTCGCTTAATCTATTAGAAATTTACGTTTCTCCTAGTTAATTTAAACTAGTTTATTCGATTCCACTTTTGGAATTTTTATTAGAGATTTCACTTTGTTGCTAATTTACGTTTCTCACAATAACTTGAAACGAATTCCTGTCTTTTATATGTCATTAGCAATGAGGTGCCTATTATTTGGTAATGGTTGCTCAGAATTAGAAGCACCATCCTCCTGGAGGATTGACGTTTTTCATTTCCTTCAATGTATTAGTAATTAACGTTTATCAAATATCCTTAAAAAAAATCCTGTTTTTATATTATAACCAACAATTAGTGTTAAATATTTTGTTATTGTCCAGAACGTTAAAGACAACCCTCCCGGAAGATATAGGATTGGCCAGAATGCTACAACCTATCCTTTAGGAAGAGTGACTAATTCCCTAAATTCCCATTTTTTGATTTTTATTTTATACTTAGCTGTCTTAATTAATTTACGTTTTGCAAAATAACTTTTAAACAATTTCTGTGTTTTAATTGTGAGTTACAGTTTCAAACTTATTTTTTGTTAATGGATGTCCAATGTACCGAAGGCAACCTTTTTAATCTTGCTGAAACTATCAAACAAATGTTGAAAATAAAAATGTGAAAAAAGTTTTAAAATATCCCTAAAGACCAAAAACAAATCTTGAAAACAAAATGTTTAAAACGTTTTTATTAATATTATTCACCTCTCAGATTTTCTTATATGGTATGGAAAAAACTTATGATTGAAAAAAGTCAGGAAAAAAAGTTGGCGAAGAGAGGACCATTTAATTTTAAAAGTTTCAAAAGACCCTTTCTTTTTACACGTGCCTTTGAACGTAAAAAAAAAACAACTATAAATTAGACTCGTCGACAAGAGCTGAAGTCTGAAAAAGGGGCATTGAATTAGAAAAGAAACCCTTTCGTTAATTTCGCATCGCAGATGGTGCATATTGTCGGCGACTTTACGAGCAATCGTCTCCACCTTCGCAAACTTGCTTTTAATTCTAAGGCTTTATGAATCCTTTCCTTTCTACAAATCAGAAAAAAGTTGGCTTCGTGGAAAAAAACATTTACGGTAAATTCCAAATTTATATTCTCTTTATTCGTGATAGGACTGAGAGGATTAAGAAATTAACAAGTGTTTTTAATTTTAGAACCAGAATGCGATTTTTTATTCAAGAAATAAGAAACTTTAACAATTTTAGGAAATGAATGTCTTAGACTAATTTTTAAAATATTAAATCACTTAAGGGACTGTGAATAAACTACGTTAGCATTTTAGGGGTGAGGGAGGTCGCGAAAAAACTTTCCCCTATTTCCCCTTTTTTAAGAGTACTTTTTCCTCTGTTTATAAGAAGCTTACCATTTTTTTCCGCTTAAATGAAAAGGGTGTTAACACAAAGCAATAAACAAAATTTTTTTAGAAAATAAATCTTTTTAGTTAAAAATTTATCTTTTTAGATGAAAATTAGTTTTTTTATGAAAATTTATATTTTTAAATTAAAATCGATATTTCTTAGTAAAAATTTAAATTGTTCGGTTTAAAATTCGTCTTTTCAGGTCAGAGATTTTTCTTCTTTTTTCAAATTTCATCATTTTTGGTTAAGAATTCAGTTTTTTGGTTAAAGGTTTTCTCTTTAGATAAAAATTTAACTATTCAATTTTTATCCAATTAATCTTAGTTCAAAAACTATCTTCTAGGTTAAATATTAAGATCTTTTATTAAAATGCATTTTTTTATTATTTATAATTTTTGTTAAAAGTTTATCTCTTAGGATGACATTTTAATCTTTCGGGTTATAATTTCATTATTTGTTGTCAAAAAATTAATTTTTGATTCAAGCTTTTCTCTTTGGTTAAAAGTTAAACTATTCTTTTTCTCTAAAAAATTAATCTTTGGAATTATTGATTCCAAAAGTTCTCGTTAAAAATTCAATTGCTTCGCTTCAAATTTGTCTTTTTTGCAACAAATTGTTCTTCTTTGTTAAAAATTCATTTTTTTAAAGATTTATTATTTTAGTTAAAATTTCATCTTTTTGTTGTTAAAAATTTAACTTTTTTGAAAAATCGTTTTTCTTTGTATTTTGAAATTTTTAAATTATAACTGAAATTTTATAGATCGAAATTTTCCAATTTGCTTGAAAATTCATGTATTTTATTTCAAAACTCGTCTTACTTTTTTCTTGAAAATATATTTTTTTGATTTAAATATTTAAATATTTGAAGAATATTTTTTGGCTTATAGTTTTTTGAAGAATCTTTTTGGCTTAAAAATTTAAGATTTTAGTTCAAAATTAAACTATTTGGTTGAAAATTAAGTTTTTTGTTTGATTTTTTTTATTGAAAAATGAGCTTATTTGTTAAAAATTTAGATTTTTTGCGTCAAAAAACTAATAAATTTGTTGAAAATAACACTTTTTAGCCAAAAATTTAACAAGTTCGTTGCAAGCTGAATTAATTATTGTTTAGTTTGAGATTCATTATTTCAATTGAAAATTTATACTTTTGGGTTAAAAATTAAATAAATTAGTAAAAAATAAAATATTTTGATGAAAAATGATATTTTTTAATTAAACATTAAACTTTTTCGTCACAAAATCATCATTTTAGTCTGAAAATTCAATTACTTAGTTGAAAGTTCAAATGATTTTTTTAAAAGTTATTTTTATTAAAATTTACGTATTTCTTTGTATATCAAACTTTTTCGTTAGAAATTCGTTTTCTGGTTCATAAAAATTAATTTTTTTATCTACAAATTTAACTTTTAGTTGAAAAATCGTATTTTTTGTTAAAAAATTCATGTACTTTTTTGAAACTTCAGCTTTTTGAAACTAGCTAGTTAAAAATCAATGTTTTTTAATCAAGATCCAATTTGTTGTCAAAAATTCAAGAATTTTTTAAGAAATTTGTTTTCTCTTATAATTATTGTTCTTGATGGAAAATTGATTTTTTGTGTTCAAAATTTTTTTTGCTGCTAGAAATTAGTTTTTTTATGTTAACATTTAATAGTTTCATTTTGGTCTGAAAATGTATTGGTTATTTGTTCTAAATTCAACTATTTGGTGAAAAATTCATTTGTTTTTTTAAAAATTCATTTTTTTTTAAATATTAATCTTTGAAACAGAAAATTGAACGATTATATTTATGGTAAAAAATATCTTTTAGTTAAAGAATTCGACTGTTTTGTTAAAAAATCGTTTATTTCTTTTATTTTAACTTTTTGAAAATCTTTTTTTTAAAATGAAATGTGAAAAGTGAAATGTCACCCTATTTACCCTGTTTTGAAAAAATTACAGACTACATTACTTTTTATCAGAGTAGGGGGGGGGGGGCAAACATAAAAATATTGCAAAAATAGCCCATAATTGTGAAACTAGTTTATGCACGGCCCGTCAGAAACTAACATAATTTCTAAACTTTTTCATGGAGAATAGGGATTTGTAAGGATAAGTGAAATGACGGACGTTGATTTACATAAAATAGTGACTTAATTTTTAATTGAATAATTTTAGTTCTATATATTAATATGCACAAATACATCATCGATAATGACCCTCTGAAGATTTTTTCAAGTTTCTAAGTGTCCGGCATCCTCGAGCTAAACTGAAACAAAAAAATATATAATTTTATTTATTTATTTTCTTATTTGTCTTATTTATTTTATTATTTTTTGACCATTAACAAAAAAACTCCCTCAAGTTCTTGTATTTTTCACGGAAAAGGACGCATTTGCTAATACATCGCAGCTCATTCAGCAATTTCTGGTAAATTCCCAGTAATATTTGAAACTGATACTGCAAAATTTTGTAGTCGCGAAGGGCCATAACCTTTTTTTAAAAACCTAAATTTTTGTTCAGTTTTAACACATCTCGCACTACGATAAGGCATTGGCCCTTTTATAGCAGCTCATGCAGCAATTTCTGGTGAAACTCTAGAAATTGCAGAAGCACGTTTTAGGCTCCAGTGGCTTTTTTCTTTAAATTTTATTTAATGTTACTTTGCAAAATTTTTTTTTTATTCCTTAAAAAGGTTTTTTACGTGTCGCGAACTAAAATAATTTTAATTAAAACGTACTACAAAGCACAAATGTTTTTCAATTCACATAATGTGCTTTTTTATCAAGTTGGAGAGGATAAGGGAAATGAATAAGGGGAAGTAAAAAATTGAAGGGTGGTACGAAGAAGTGAAAATGAGGGTGGGGTATATGAAGTATTAAATTTTAGGGGAGATTAGGAGCAGTGAGGGGGGAGGGCAGGAGAAGTGGGAGAATTAAAGTAGAAGAGGGTAGAGACAGTAAGGAGGGAAGTAGCACATTACAGTTTGTTAGGAAAAGCAGTGGATGTGAGGGAAGAAATGAGAAAGTACAAAGGTTTTAAGGAAAAGTAGGAAAGAGATGGGAACTTGGGCTAGTGAGAGGATTTAAGGGTAGTGGAGGATGAAAGAAAGTAGAGTAGAGGAATGTAAATGAGGGGCAGTAATGCAGGATAGAGGAATCAAGAGTTGTCATAAAGGTAATGAAAGGGTAGTAGGGGAGAAATAAGGAGCAGGGATATGAAGTATTAAATTTAAGAGGGTGAGTAAGAGAAGTGAGGGCGACTAGGAAAAGTGAGAGAGTCGAAGTAGAAGAGGGTAGAGAACGAAAAGAGAGAAGTACGAAATTAAAGTTTGTTAGGAAAAAATGCCGATGTAATGGAAGAAATGATAATATAGTAAGGTTTTAAGGTAAAGCAGGGTAAGAGAGGGGAATATGGGCTAGTGAGAGGATATAAGGGTAGTAGAGGATGATAGAAAGTAGAGTAGAAAAATGTAAATAAGGGGAAGTTAGGCTAGTGAGAGGAAGTAAGAGTAGTAGAGGATAAGAGAAAGTAGAGTAGAGGAAATTAAAGGGTAGTAGGGTAGTTGTATTAAATTTGAGAGGGTGAGTGAGAGAAGTGAGGTCGAGCAGGAAAAGTGGGGAGGGTTAAAGTAGAAGAGGGTAGAGAACGAAAGGAGGGAAGTACGAAATTAAAGTTTGTTAGGAAAAAATGCCGATGTAATGGAAGAAATGATAAAGTAGTAAGGTTTTAAGGTAAAGCAGGAAAAGAGAGGGGAATTTGGGCTAGTGAGAGGATATAAGGGTAGTAGAGGATGATAGAAAGTAGAGTAGAAGAATGTAAATAAGGGGAAGTTAGGCTAGTGAGAGGAAGTAAGAGTAGTGGAGGATAATAGAAAGTAGAGTAGAGGAAATGAAAGGGTTGTAGGGTAGTTGTATCAAATTTGAGGGGGTGAGTGAGAGAAGTGAGGTCGAGCAGGAAAAGTGGGGAGAGTTGAAGTAGAAGAGGGCAGAGGACGAAAGGAGGGAAGTACGAAATTAAAGTTTGTTAGGAAAAAATGCCGATGTAATGGAAGAAATGATAAAGTAGTAAGGTTTTAAGGGAAAGTAGGAAAAGAGAGGGAAAGTTGGGGTAGTAGAGGATGATAGAAAGTAGAGTAGAAGAATGTAAATGAGGGGAAGTTGGGCTAGTGAGAGGAAGTAAGAGTAGTAGAGGATGGGAGAAGTAATGCAGGCTAGAGGAATGAAGAGTTGGCATAAAGGCAATGAAAGCGTAGTAGGGTGGTAGTATTAAATTTGAGGGCGTGAGTGAGAGAAGTGAGGGCGACCAGGGAAAGAGGAACAGTTGAAGTAGAAGAGGGTAGATCACGTAAGATTGGAAGTACAACATCAAAGTTTGTTAGGAAAAGATGCCGATGTAAGGGAAGAAATGATAAAGTAGGAAGGTTTTAAGGGAAGGTAGGGTAAAAGTGGGAAAGTTGGGCTAGTGAGAGGTACTAAGGGTAGTAAAGGATGGGAGAAAATGGATTTGGGGAATGTAAAGGAGGAGAAGTATGAAACGGTACAGGAATAAAGAGTTCTAATTAGGGAGAAAAAAGGGTTGTTGTAAGGAGGTTGTTGGAAGTGATGTATGGTGGTAAAAATAAGAAGAGGGGATATGAAATATGAAAGTGAGGGAAGGGATGATGAAGTAGGAAGTTTTTGCGGTAAAGTACGGAACTGAGGGGGAGTTAGTCAAGTGAGAGAAGGTAAGGGTACTTAATGATATGAGAAAGTAGAGTATGGGAATGATGTAAGTAAGGGCTAGCGTTGAAGGTAAAATATGAAGGGTATTTAGTGTAAGTAAAAGAGTGTAAATAAAGTAGGAAAGTTAGGAAGGATGGAAGAGAAAGTTTAGAGTGAGTAGGGAATGCAGGGTAGATGAGTGGGTGTAAGATGAACTAAAGAGGGTGTTGGAACTAGCATACAGGAGTGAAAATGAGAGGAAATATGGAAGAGTAAGGAAAATAAGAGAGAGGATGAAAAAGATAAAATAGTGTTCAGGAAAGTAGTGGAAGTGAGCGCAGATGATTTTGGGGATGGCAGGGGAAGTAGCAGACAGGCGGGATGGAAGAAAGGGGGAGGATGTATGGGAGTGAAGGGGAAGCAAAAGAGGGGAAGTAGGGAATGAATAAAGGAAAGTTAAGTAAAATGGGAGAGGAAGGGAATTTTTAAATTTTAATTTTATGTATGTAGTCAAACAAATGCAAGTAATGAAAAACCATTCAAAGTTGCGGAAACTTAGAAGTACAATCTAATTTAAATTTTGTATTAGCTTTAAGATAAATTTTATCTCGTAAGAAGACTCTCTGAAACCAAGAAATTGTGTTTACAAGTCCTTGGTTGATATCAGCACGTACGTTGTATATCTCTTCCGAAGATCTAGTCACGAAGAGAGCAGTTGTAGGGAAGGGGTTGATATCTTACAGAGGGTGGGGGGGGGGGGGGAAAGGGAGAGATAGTTATTAATTGGCTACAAGATAAAACAGTGTTAGTCCCCATTCCCAGTCCATCCTGGACCCCCCTTGGATTTTGAGATATGAGATATGAGGCCACGCGACTCCCCCTCCCCCTCCCTATCTTAGAGGATTGGTCAGTAGTTGTACGCGCAAAACGCGTTTGCGTGATTCTTGATTCCTGATCGCTGGGAGTGTAAGCTGAAGGGGAAAAAAAGATGTGCACGTGAGTTCTGAGTTTTTTCAGGGAAGATTTCTTCAAGAAAAGAAATTCACCGAGGAGGCGCTGCGGGTTTCGACTCATTTTAACGAAGCTTATTTATGGAGGCGGCACGCGCTTGTGTGCGTGTGAGCATTTCTGGAGAGCCTCTTTTGTAAAGAAATAAGGGAAGCGGGTTAAAAAAAATCACCATGAAGAGGTGTTCTTAAATTATATAAATTATAATCGGTCTTTTGGGGTTTAGAAGAAAACGATCAAATAGAATTAGATAGGGTCGGATAGCGTCCGATAAAATCAAAGAGGACAGCTCGGAACAGGGCAGATATTAAAAAATATGTAAAACAATCAATTTTATTTCTCATCTCAATTCCATATAGGAGACGATAAGATCGGATAGGATTGGATCAGGGATAGGATTGGATAGGATATGATGAGATTTGATAGATTTGCATATGATCGAATAGGAACGAATGCGACCGAATATTATCGAATATAATCGGATATGGTAGGATCAGATAAAATCGGATAAGATAATACAGAATAGGGCCTAGATAAAAACCAAAAAACTAATATCTCAATTTTTTATCATGATTCTACATAGGATAGGTTAGGATCGGATAGAATACTATAGAACAGGATAAGATAGGGTAGGATGGGATTAAGTAGAAAAGGATCGGATAGGATGGGTTAGAATTAGAGACATGGATATTATCGTAACGGCACGGATAAAACGGAATATGATCGGATAAGGTCGGATAGGGTAAGATTTCATAGAAAAAGGTAGAGAAGGATAGGGTACAATTAGAGACTCGCGTATGATCGTAAAGAAAAGGATAAAAACAGGACAGAATCGCATAATATCGGATAGGATAGAACAGGATAGGATTGGATAGAATATTATTAAATAGAATAAGATTGCATCGAAAGGAATCAGATACAATAGGATTGTATAGAATATGATTGGATAAAATACGATTGGGTACAAAAGAATTCGATATCATAGGGTTGGATAAAATATGATTGGACAGAATAGGATTGGATGGAATACGATAAGATAAAATAGGATTGGATAGAAAAGAATGAGATATAATATGATTGGATAGAATAGCATTGGGTAGAATCGGACTAAATGGAATACAATTAGACGGACTCAGATATGACCGCATGAGAATATATAAAACTGTATAGAATCGTATACGATCGGATAGGATTGGATCAGGGAGAGGATAGGATAGGATATGAAGAGATTTGATAGACTTGGATATGATCGAATGGGAACGAATAGGACCGAATACTATCAAATAGAGTCAGATATGATCGAATATAATCGGATATGGTAGTATCAGATAAAATGGGATAAGATATTACAGAACAGGGCATCCATAAAAACCAAATAAAGTATATCTTAATTTTTTAACATGATTCTACATAGGACAGGTTAGGATCGGATAGAATACTATAGAACAGGATACGATAGGATAGAATGGGATTACGTAGAAAAGGATCGGATAGGATTAGATAGAATAAGGGACATGGATATTATCGTAAAGGAACAGATAGAACGGAATAGGATCGGATAAGATCGGATATGATATAATGACATGGACAAGGATAGGTTAGGCTAGGATGTAATTATAGACTCGGATATGATCATAAAGGAAAGGATACAAAATGATAGGATCGGATAAGATAGGATAGGGTAGGATTGCGTAGAAAAAGGTAGGACAGGATAGGGTAGAATTATAGACTCGCATATGATCGTGAAGAAAAGGATAAAAATAGGACAGGATCAAATAATATCGGACAGGATAGAACAGGACAGGATAGGATTGTATAGAATATGATTTAATAGAATAAGATTGCATAGAAATGAATCAGAGACAATAGGATCGAAAAGAATATAATATCTCATTTTTTTATTATGATTCTACATAGGATAGATTAGGATCGGATAGAATACTAAAGAACAGGATAAGATAGGATAGGATGGGATTACGTAAAAAAGGATCGTATAGGATAGGTTAGAAGAAGAGACTTGGATATTATCGTAAAGGAACGGATAGAACGGAATAGGATCGGATAAGATCGGATAAGATCGGATATGATAGGATGATATGGAAAAGGATAAGTTAGGCTAGGATGTAATTTGATTTGTTTAAAGTTGATCTTTTGATAGGAAATTAATTTTCTATATTGAAAATTTATGTTTTTCAGAATAAAACTTCATTTTTTTGTTCAAAACCAGGAATTTGTTGAAAATTTAATTATCATGTCAGAAATTTAAATTTTACCTCAAAAATTCAATTATTTTGGCAAAAATGTTTCCTTTTATATTGAAAATTCATCTTGCACCATGACAACACACCAGCCATTCATCGCAGTTTATTCAGCAATTTCTGGCGAAAAACCAGAAATTTCACAAACATCAATTTCAGTTTAAAAAAGCTATAAAAAGACATAAGCAGAAATTCCTATCAGCAACAACAATCACCTCCGTAAACCAGTTTAAAGATACGGACACCCTTATTCCGCAATTTCTGGTGAAGCACCAGAAATTGCCCAAACATTATTTTTAATTTTCAAGGGCTTATTTTCTTCCTCAACTGTATCTTTGAAATCCTATTCCCGAGGTTTTTATTAAAAAGTATTTAGCCCCATATTAAATTCAGAAAAACTGCGTAAAAAAATTTGTAAGTATTGTTGCTGAATGAAATAATTTCTATGCAAATTAAACTGCAAAAATAATTAAAGTTAGATTTGTAATGAGGATTAGTCCAGATCGATTAAATGGAGTAAGTCCGTGAGTGAATGAGAGCTCAATAAATATTGTCGTTTCAATAAAATGAAAAAAGTAGAAATTCCAATCAGCAACAACATCTACATTCCTAAACCAGTTACAGGTTGAGTATATTCAATGTTTATTAGGATAATTCCTTTACCTCGAAGACGCACCTGCACATTCATCGAAGCTTATTCAGCAATTTCTGGTGAAACTCCAGAAATTGCACATCATTTACAGGAGCTCATTATATTACTTAAAAGGTTTTATATAATAGCATTTAGCTGAGATTCGTAATGCAAGTTAATTCGGATCGATTAAATGGAGTAAGTATGTGCGTGAAGAAGAGATAGATACATAATGTCATGGCCGTACAAATACAAAAGTAAAAACTTCAATTAACGGTAACAATTACCTCCGTGAACCAGTTAGAAGATACGGACATCCAATGTCTATTGGCATAAAAAACCCCTTCACCACAACGAACTTGCACATTTATAGCAGCTCATGCAGAAATTTCTGGTGAAATACCAGAAAATGCACAATTATTATTTTTAATGTACAAGAGCTTATTATATTCCTTAAAAGGGTCTTTACAATTATATTATATATTAGGTAAGATAGATATACTTATTGTTGTCGAATAAAATTATTTCCGTATAAATGAAACGGTAAAAATTAATGCAGATAGATTTTTAATGTAAGGTAATTAAGATCAATTAAATAGAGTTTGTCCGTGAGTGAAGTGGTGCTCAATAAATATTGTCGGGGCAATAAAATGACAAAAGTACAAATTCCAATTATTAACAACATTTACCTCCTGAAACCAGTTATTCTTTACCATGAAACCGCCCTGCACATTCAACGCAGCTCATTCAGCATTTTCTGGCGAATCACCAGAAATTTCACAGCATCATTTGTCATTTACAAGAGCTGATTCTATTCTTTAAAAGGTTCTTTGCAATTCTATTCAACACATTTTTAATTAACAGCATTAAGCATCATGCTTAATTCAGTAAAACTATGTAAAACTAGAGGCGCGTGTTATTGCCGAGTAAAATAAAATTCCATGAAAACAAAGCTGCAAAGTGAGTGTAAGACTTTTGATTAAATTAATTCGGATCGATTAAATAGAGTAAGGCCGTAAGTGAATGCGAGCTTAATAAATATTGTCGTGGCAATAAAATGACAAAAGTACAAATTCCAATTATTAACAACATTTTACTCCGGCAAATCAGTTACAAGTGACGGACATTCAATGTTTATTCGGATAAACTCTTTACCATAAAACCGCACCTGTACATTCTTTGCAGCTCATTCAGAAATTTCTGGCGAATCACCAGAAATTGCATCAGCATCATTTTTAATTTACAAGAGCTGATTCTATTCTTCAAAAGGTTCTTTTCAATTCTATTCAACACATTTTTAATTAACAGCATTAAGCATCATGCTTAATTCAGTAAAACTATGTAAAACTAGAGGCGCGTGTTATTGCTAAGTAAAATAATTTCCATGAAAACAAAACTGCAAAAATGAGTGTAGTTAAATTTTGGATTAAATTAATTCGGATTGATTAAATAGAGTAAGGCCGTAAGTGAATGCGAGCTTAATAAATATTGTCGTGGCAATAAAAGGACAAAAGTACAAATTCCAATTATTAACAACATTTACCTCCGGAAAGCAGTTACAAGTGACGGACATTCAATGTTTATTCGGCTAAACTCTTTACCATGAAACCGCACCTGCACATTCATCGCAGCTCATTCAGAAATTTCTGGCGAATCACCAGAAATTGCACAAGAATTTTTTTTTCTTTTAAATTCTATTCACCTAGAGGCAAAATGAGTGTAGTTAGATTTTTGATTAAATTAATGCGGATCGATTAAATAGAGTAAGGCTGTAAGTGAATGAGAGCTTAATAAATATTGTCGCGGCAATAAAATGAAAATAGCACAAATTCCAATTAATAACAACATTTACCTCCGGAAACCAGTTACATGTGACGGACATTCAATTTTTATTCGGATAAACTACCGAGAAACCACACCTGCACATTCATCGCAGCTCATTCAGAAATTTCTGGCGAATCACCAGAAATTGCACAAGAATTTTTTTTCTTTTAAATTCTATTCACCTAGAGGCAAAATGAGTGTAGTTAGATTTTTGATTAAATTAATGCGGATCGATTAAATAGAGTAAGGCCGTAAGTGAATGAGAGCTTAATAAATATTGTCGCGGCAATAAAAGGACAAAAGTACAAATTCCAATCAGCAACAACATTCACCTCCGCAAACCAGATACAAGATGCGGACATTTATTATTATTGCAAGGAGTGTAAAGTAACATCAGATCGCGATATATTATCAAGAGAGTCGATGTACCTTTCATCGAGAATTGGCTTGCTTCTTTCTCAATTTTCACTTTTGGCAAATCGCATCTTTACAAGAGAGACTCGCCCCACCCGATCTTAACTCGTTTTCTACGTCGCGTATCGTGTAGTGTTTCGTATTTCTTTTTTCCTTATTTTTTTATGAGTGCGCTATAGGCCATAAGGGCTAACAAGGCGATTACTCATGCCTCCCATAAGAAGAAGTTACAAGCGGGTTCGAAGGTTTATTGCGGCAAATGGTGAAATTTGTACCTCGCTAACGATCGCCGGTACTTTTTGAATCCTTCTCTTCGACTAAGACGATCAAATTTTCCAAATGAGTATTGATTGCTTTTTTTCGAAATTGGAACCAATTCGTGAAAATAATGTCAAATATGATTTAAAGTGTCTAGCAGGTGGATCATTTTCAATTCCGGGTTAATTTGCCATTTGCCGGGTATGAGATTTTTATTTATTTTCAAATTTACTTCTTCTAAATCAGAATTATTATTATTTTGGAAAATTCCCGGTTTCAGGTTAGTTAGTTAGTTAGTTAGTTAGTGTAAGCTTCTAATGTGTCCCCTAAGGGTTTACATTTTTTCATTCACCCTCTTCCTATTCCTTAACACACCTCCCACACC